>UESW01004192.1:948951-1059298 GCA_900491605.1 Calamus simplicifolius | reverse complement strand
TCACAATACAACCATCATGAGAAATTCTAATTTTTTCATAATTTTAGATTTGATACTTGATGGGTTTTGATGAAATAAAATTTATTAATACTTGGTTTAAAAAGAAAGATGCCCTGCTTGTAAAGTAGGGTATGACAGCTTCACCATCCATTTTATTCATGGCATTTCTCAAAATCAAAGGCTATAAGGTACAACACAGGGTATGCTAAACGTGCACAAAAGTTTTTTTTTCTATAAAAAATGAAGTACTATTATAAAACACTACTCATCATATAGCCAATCTTTCATCTATTTGTTAAGACTTTAGATTATTTATTAAGACTCTAGGACCCTACAATTAGAAAACTAGCTAGCAATGTTTATTTGAGGTCGCTAGCATTGTATAAACACTTAAAATTTTCTTAATATATAGCCAATTTAGAACAAAACACATGCCTACACATGTCTTAGCATCTAAATGTCATCAAAATTATTCAGTGTTACTTATAAGTTGCTAAATTTACGTTAATTATGTTCTAGTCCCTAAGTGGCGGCTTTCATATAAAGTTGGCAGGCCTTGTGGAGTTTATAAAATTAAAAACAAAACTTTCTTTACATTCTAAGGAAAATTATTCTAAACCAAGTATGTTCTTATTCCTAAACTGTGCCTTTATATTGGGAGAAAATTAATGTTAATATTACAACTTAAAACCTCACAAAACAAGCAAGCTAAGCAAGAATTATTTCCACACTTTAATTCTGTATAAATATTCAAAAACTTTTTAATACATAACTAGTGTAAAACTAATTGCTTGTTAGCATAGGCTCTTACATACTTCTCTCATTTAAATTCTATCATCCTTATCAACCTTAGATTTTAAATCTAAATCCAATCGCAATAATAATTTCAAATACCATAAAATCATGATATACTCCTCATTCAGAAAGACAGGCTAAAAATGTATTTTTTTAGCTCCTTATTCTAATACAAGTACCTAGCAATTTTTTAGGACATAGTCAATGTGAGACTAATTAGTTACTAACATGAGCATTCATAAATTAACAAGAATATTGATCTATCTATCCAATTGTTTCTTTGATTATTTACTTATTTTTATGTAAAATTTTGTATCAAATAGACTTCTCACTCTTTCATAAAATGATAATCATGTATAGGCCATGCCAAAGCATGCTTGATACTCTCAAGAAACTATGAATCATTTTTCATGGTTGTGTAAGATTAGTTTAGTAGTTCGACTCTGTGTAGTTTTGTTGGAGAAAAGTTTCAAATAATAATAAAAAAGACCCATGCGAGCGGGCTGAATGCTAGCTCTCACGAGTGTTCCGCAAACGCTCACATGGGTGAGTATTCCAGCATTCCATGAACTCTTGCGAGGCGAGAGTTTCGGGAATGCTCGCAAGGAAAAAACGGTTTAAATGGCCGTTTCTGACATGTTTTGATATAAAAAGTAAAAAAAAAAAAAAACTCTCTCCGAGATCAACTCTTGGCAAGATGGAAGTAGCCGAAAGTGAAAGGACTCCTCTCTGGCTGGATTGGAGTCTCTCTATGCTTCTTGATGTGACATCGGCTCTCTTCCAAAGAAATGAAAAGGAAAGGCAGATGTAAATCTTTAACTTTTTATTTTAAATTTAATTTTTTATTCTTTGATGTTTACTAATCTTTTTTTTTTTGTACATCTGAAGGAGTCATTGGGTTGCACCTCCATGCGATCATGCTCATGGTGGAAGGTTCGGATCAAGCCGGATCATTGTACCTTGGGGACAGATCGCTAACAACATATTTGAAGGAACGAAAACTAATCCTTAGAGCAGTGTCTAACACACCTCGATTCAAGCTAGATTCTTATTTTCTTTTGTTTTAATTTCTTTGTAAATTTTAAGTTCTATATTAAATTTCTAGTAATTTCTAGGAAAGGTATTTTTTGCAAAGTTAAAAATTATTTTTCAATAGCTAAAGATCAATTTTTTATCAGCTACATAAACACTTCTACATGAATTTCTTTGTCATGCAAACATAATTTTTTTTAGTTAAAAAAAAAGAGGTTAGTTATGTCATATCCAAATTTATTATATATATATATATATATATATATATATATGAATGTTGTCAATTTCATGATATGCATTTTGTTTTGTTCAATAACAATTCATATAACAGTTGAGAATACCACAAAAGTTTAATTGCTTTGCAGTGTCCTTTTGTCATGATAAATTGCAATTCATTGAATGTTTTAAGCTTATATTACTTTTTTAGTTAAAACAATATGATTGTGATAGAGATATTGTACAGAAGTGTGACTAAAATCACTCAAAGTAAGAAGCTTATTTTATCTTCGGACATTTGCAAGCAAAGGTTGTGGCTAAATGTAACAATATATTTATATATATATATATATATATATATATATATAGAAGCTATCTCTCAATTGCATGTCAAATCAAGAGTAGATAAGATCAAAACTTTTCCTATTGTTTCAGTTTTTAACATGTAGCACTTGAATATTTGCAATGCTTTATGGATCAAGTTTGCTCAGCAATCAGCCATGTTCATATGGTTGGTTATGAGTTTACCATATCTGAATCTTACTTGGGATCTAGAATGAGTAAATTGGGAATGAGTAAATTGAGTTGAGTGAGTCATGGTAGCTTGTAGCAGTATTTGCTATGGACTGAGGAAGCACTGCTTACAAAGCCTGCAAATTTAGGGGCACCTAACCAGTGCTTGTATAAACTCAAGTTTTAATTACATGACCATCAAATATGATGCAACCATAATTGCTTGGATAGGCTTGTCTCATGTAATCAAGCTTCTTCTTTTTCCTTTTATAAACATATTTCATTTTGCCAACTAAAAATAGAAGATAAGAGCAAACGACTTAGAGAAATTTCCCGAGTAATCGTTATTGTGCCCAAGAGATATATATGTTGCTTCCAATCCACTCCAAGACATATTCACTGGTAATTTTTTGGGAATTTGAAATGCATATCAACATAAGTACTTTTGTTTCGAAACTGCTGTGAAAACATAATTTATAACCCTAAGTACTGCACCAAAAATGTCTAGGTGTTAGAGATGCATTAGGTTTAGGTCTTGACCAGGTACTTAATAAACCACCATACTTTGCAGTTGACATACTCAACAGCTTGCTGTGGGGGCTTACTGTGGTCTAGGTAGACCTATTCATGTGATGGCTTACTAGAGTTTGGACATCGGGCCGTGCCCGACATGAACCAGGCCGTGCTTGGCACAGTCCAGTACTGCTACAGTACCGAGCCATGCTGGCACGGCCCATATCGGGCCCGTGCCGACATGGCCCATATGAGCCTGGGCCGGCATGTCCCATAATATTTTTTAATAAATTTTTATAAAAAAATTATTAAGAACAAAGGAATTTATTAATATGAAACCACCTTAATGATAGGGGGTTTGGCATAGACCCCTACTAGTTTATTAATTTAAAATTAAAATAGTACATGAAGGTAGGAAGGCTAGGCCTGACCTTCAGAATATAATAAGAAAGAAGAAAAAATAGAGATGACTTACTTTAACAATTAAAAAAATAAAATATATAATTATAAAAATAGAGATGACTCACTCATCAGTAGTATTTGTGTCATCATCATCTTCGCTGGTTAAGTCATGTCCACCTTTATCTTAAAGCCTCGCCTCAGCATCCAACCAATCTTTGAAGCTAGAGGGAATTTGTGTTTGAGGTTGGGATTGGGGATTAGTTTTTCCACCCTTACAAAAAGGATAAATGCCAAAATTACTTTCGTTATAAGATGCCATATCTAAAATTTTTAATTAATGAATGCAAAAAATAAAAACTAATCATAAGAAGAAATTGAGAAGATGATCAGAGGTGGAGGCATAGAGTCGAGATTTGTGAGCTACTGAGCTTCCTCTTGTGCTCTCGCCAGTCACCTCTCAACAAAAAGTGACCTCCTTTCTCTTGTACTTTTCAACAAGAACCTCCTCTTGTGTAGCACTAGAACACTTGCTAGAGCTGTAGAGCACTTGTCAGAACACTTGCAAACTAAAAATTAAATTGCTATAGCTTGCTAGAAGAGAGAAATAGTAATAGTAGAGAAGAAGAGAAAAGTTGATTTGGTGTGGTGAGAATGAGGAACGAATGGCTATTTATAAAGTCTCAATTTTTTTTTCAAAAATATCCTTTAATATAGCTATTATATGACTGTGGGGGGGGGGGGGGTAAAATGGTCAAAACCCCCCCTAACGGCTATATAGTCGTTTTTAGCCGTTTTCAACGGCTAGAAACGGCTATAAAGCCGTTAGGAGCCGTGTCAGGCACGGTCCATGGTGGGTCGTGCCTGGCCCGGCACAGCTCACCACGAGGCCTGAAATTTTTTTGGGCGTACCATGCTCGGCACGGCCCATTTGTTACTGGGCCATGCCAAGCACGACAAGCCCAAGGGAGCGGCCCGTTGGGCTTGGGCCGGCTTCAACCCAAACTCGGCCCGTCGAACCCGATTTATATCAGTGTTTAAACTCATGTTTGCTCAACTCGAACCCGAAAGACCCGAGTTTAACCCGGCTCGATTTGCAATTGACTTGGGTTCGGGTTGACCGCAACCCGAACCCAAGATAACCCGATCCTGAGGGTTGCCCGAACGGGGGGTAGCTTATCAGTGCCAAATTTTTGGGAACATTGAGGGCGCTAGTCGGGTCAGACGAGATGGCCAACTTGAGGGCAAGGAGGGCAAGGCCGTAGGTCGCAGACGAGGAAAAAAGGACAAACATAAAGGCAAATCACCCGCACATTTTGTTTCACTTTCCGCCTCCTCCTCTTCTTTGTTTACGGCACTGCCATCCCTGCAACGTGGCATTGCAGCAAGAGAGAGAGCGGGAGAGAGAGGCAGAGGGAGGCCGTGCCTTCTGCGAACTGGAAGGATTTTTAGTGTTTAATATGATAAAAATGGACGTAGGTTGGTTCGATCAGACAGAAGTGAATGGACTAATTGAAGATGTGATGGAGGGTGTTTTGGTAAATGTGGAGGGATGGTTTTCAAAATGCTTCGGGTTGTGGTGGTGAGCATCGGGAGATGAGCTGGAATTGAAGCTTTTTTCAGCTTTTGTCGCCTTTCACAGAAGGAGCCCGTGAAATAAAATAACTATCCGATTTTTTAAAAAATATACCTCCCATGATCGGCGCGCCCGAGTCGAAAGCAACTGTATAGTATAGGGGCTCAGATGTCATGAATCACAGTGTTCTCTTTGATCCATGAACGATGAAGACATCAAGTCAAGCAATGGTCAGTCCCGCATCCTCGACTGCTGCAATTTAGGTAATCCATGTGCATATCATTAGATCTAAAACCTAAAAAATTAAACAGCTAATTTTTGTATTCAAAAGGAAAGAACCAGCTAAATTTTGTTTGATCTCAAATTACTTGTAATATCCTGGTTTAACTCAAGTCTAAACTAGGTGAATAAGGCTTAATTTGATCGGATTCACTGTTGAATCGGATAAAATGAACATTGAATCGGTTCCGTTTTAAACCAGACTTCTATTCATCGCCTATCTCGCTAAGTTCAGATTCCTAAGCGCTACCAACGTGCTAAGAAAACGGCCTCCATGGTCTCATCTCCTATCTGCTGTGCACGTGGCCACAACCACGCCCAGAGAATGAGCTCGAAGAGGTGGGTTGCTACCTGTAAATAGAAGTCGAACCTCTCTTGGAAAGCCATTTCATTTCCTTCTACTTCCTCCTCCTAGCCCTCCCTCTGCTTTCCCCATTGCCGGCGGCAGTGGAATCACTGCTAGGTAAGACCTCGACTAGTCCCCTGTTTCATCTAGAAAATCTCTATCTGATCTCCTTAAATTCAATAGTTAGGGTTGTTAATTAGAACAATTGGAAGCTGTGGAAATCCCGTCATAGCAACTACAATCCTTTCTATTCCCTGGCATTCAATCTTCGTTACGGATAGGTTTTTTTTTCTGATTATAATTTCTTTTTAATTAACCGGTGCTTGGGATCTAAGATGAACTCTCATTTGTAGGATGGGTTTTCCCTTCTTGATCTACTTCTAGTAGTAGACTAACCAATCATCATCTTCTTCTCTTTGGAGACAGGACTAGGGATATTGGATCAAAAGTTCTCAGTCGGGGTGTCATCTTCCACCGTAAACATCAGATAAGGTATGTTCTTATGTTTCATCTTCTTACTTGGATTTAGAGCCAGAAGCTAAGTTTCTTCTACCTAACACCCTATTGCTCCTCTCTATTCTATTCTTTGGTTTGAAATATAAGCCAATTAATTCACTGTAACTAGCTTTGGCCATTGCCGATCTTGTTTCTAGCCATGGAGTTTGAGCTCCATGAGTGGCTTCGTGAGGAAGAAGAAGATCTTTGAGTCAATTTAAATCAAATGGGCTCATGATCCAAAGAGGACTGGTTAAACCGAAATTATAACCCGATCCATTCGGCTTAATCAATTGATTGAAGTGACCTTCGAGGTTCTAGTTGGGTGAACTCATTTTGACCTGATGTAGGTTAAACCAGATCTAGAATTATTTTTGAGTTGGTTCAACCAAATAATGCTTTAATATTGAATCTTTTGTATCTGATTCTTGGATCTAATCAATTGAATCCAGCTAATCTCAAACCCAATTTCTTTCTGGGTTAACCTGTAGCCATTGAGCTCAATCAATTAGATTTATTTTATTTCATCAATCGGACTGAATCATGTTTGTTGGATTCCATCAATTGAACCCAATTTATATCCTTAGGTCTGAACCTGAGCCAGTTAGATTTAATCAGCTGAGTCCAATCAGATTCGACCGAACTCAATTTGATGATCTCTGGTGGATTTTATTGTGAACCCAGAACCCGATTCAGGTTCAAATTAGTGAACCAAACTTTTGGTTTAGGCTTAAAATTGTGGTTTGTAACCGGATTGAGCCTGGTTCAGTAAACCAGAATCCAAATTGAACCTGAATTCAAATTGAGCCAAATCCCTAAACCAGAAGTTCAATTGGAGCCAATTAGTGAACTAGAAATTTAATTTAACCCAAATCAGTGAACTAGGAAGTTAAATTAGAGCTAATTGGGTTGGGTTCAAGCCAATTAAAGCTTGGCTTAATTTAATTAGACTAGTCTAATTAAACTTCAATTAAGCCATAATGACCTAATTAAGCCTCAACTAACCTAATTAAGCGAGTGTAGGTCTAATTATAATCAATTGAGTGGATTAGATGATTAGATTAGAAGGGTATAGACATAATGAAACCCTAATTAAATCTATTCAAGTTTAGGTATGAGGGTTATATTGGTATCTTTAAATTTAAAGGCTAGAAGGGCATAAAGATAATTCTTTTTAATTATGAATTTTAGTAGATTAATTAATTATTTGTGATTATAATGATAGGTGATCATTCAGTGGTTGATTAATAGAAGTTGGTGGATTATTGTAGAGAAGATTGTATTAATAATTTAAGGTATGGATCTTACGCCTATTCATATGTGATATGCTTCATTTTATTCATTTTACATCAGGGTTTTATGCATATTGTTTTAGCAATATGTTTGATTACACATAGCTGCAACCTATGTTTCTTTTATGACATAGAATGAGTTTGGATTATGAATGGACAATTAATGTTTTAATGGATTGCCAATGAGTAATTACAGCTCTGGACCACTAAATAGATAGCTAGGATCAACTTGTTAACAATGAATTTTTTTTTCATCTTTTTAAAGTTCCATTCAATAATTATTACATTAGCAGACATATTATGTTAGAAGTAGGCCCATCCTATGGTTCCCATTTATGACATTTAGTAGATGTTGGGTTCATGAATTGAAAGATTCTATCTTGGCATCATATTGCCAAGCATGTAATTTCTGAATTTTAAATACTTAGGCATATGTAGGACATCTCTACTTGGTTCTTACACTAATTGACTATTGGTTGTTAGATATTTTGCATTGATATGTTTGGTTGACAAACCAAATTACTAGAAATTCAAGAGAAAAGCATGTTAAAATTCTATAATAACTCTTGTTTGTAAATTGAAAAGAAACTAAAGCAATGTAATAAAATATAATAATTATACATTATATAAATATAATAATTAATTATATTATTTGTATATATATATAAATTATTATTAATATTATATAAAATATATAATAAACATAATCGTATAATTATTATAATTATACACTATGTATATTGTAATAAATAAATAATTATTTAAATAAGATTAAAAAAAAATATTTATTAAGATAATATACCTATATTATAATAATAATAATAACTATAATATAAATATTAAAATAATTTAATAATAATATAGTAAATAATTAATATAATATATCATAACAATAATAACTGTATATAATTATATTACAAAATAAATACACTATAAATAATATTATAATATTATTACACTAAAAATAATTATTTAATAGTGTTATTATATTTAATTATTTGATAACTTTAATATTATATCATATATTACATAATATTAAATTCTATTAATATGTTAGTGTAAAATAGTATAATGATTATAAAATTTAAATATAATTTTATAGAAACAATTAATTACATGTATACTTTGACATAATTAATATATAATAAATAAATTAATTAAAATTTTAATGTAACATGCTATATTATAAAATTTTATAATATTAATCACACATGTTTTGCATGAATTTTTATTTATAATTAATGTATAGTTATATCATACGAGTTACTTGAGTGGTAATTTTGATAAAAAAATGATGAAAATTTTTATTTTTCTTAGCAATCTTAGATTATCTATATCTCTTTTATGGAAACTAGATTAAAATTTTGATTTTTAAGACAATATCCATCAAGATCTCTAGGCATGTTCAACCAAACTTAGGTGTGAGATTGCCACCGTTAGTCGCTAGGAACTTCGAAATGACCCCAATCAAATGCCCCTTTAGAGTAAGATGGGCATACTGATATTTTACCTACTTTGTGAGAAGAAAAAGTCTTGCTGCATCATATGTGGTGTAGCTCCTGTTGAACTGTGCATGATGATTGGCGTGCGGCATGTGCATGCATGCCAAAGATTAGAAAGATATTTTTACTTTTGACATGCGCGCGTGCATTTATGTGATGTGGCTGATCAAGCCACGTTAGAGCTAACTGATTAAACAACCGACGGAGCCTCAGCCTCGAACTCCAGGGTCCCCCTCGGCCTCGGATTCCAGGGTCCCCTTCGGCCTCGGACTCTAGCGTTCCCCTCGACCTCGGACTCCGGCATCCCCCTCGGCCTCGGACTCTAGCGTTCCCCTCGACCTCGGACTCCGGCATCCCCCTCGGCCTCGACCCCAGCGTCCCCCTCGGCCTCGGACCTCAGCGTCCCCCCTCGGACTCCAGGATCCCCTCGGACCTCGGAGCCCCCTTTGGCCTCGGCTTTAGAGTCTTCCATGGCCTCGGCACCTGCAACCGCCACGTGGCCCACCAACCGCTGTCACCGCCACGTCGCCCACCAACCACCTGTGATCACGCGTGCCACTGCTAGTTACGGCGCACGCCTAACGTGATCAGGCCCACCTACCGCTTGTAGCGTCGCACTTGATAGGAGGTTGGCAGGCAGGACCATCCCTGACAAACTCAAGGGTGGTTGCGACTTGTCCCTGTCAGCCTTGTCGCCTATCCTCTGCCAACAATAACGTCTCGGATACAGCAACCTTCCAAAAGCGGGTAAAGGGAACTTCCAGATAGGTATAAAAACTTTTGCTCATAACAAGAGAAGGGATCTGAACCACGGTGGTCAACAGCTAGTCGAATGCCTCCTTATCCCTCGGGACCACCGATTGATTCTTGTTGGACCCTGCATCCGGATCCCCCCGATGTGGTCTCATCCCCTCTAGGTTTAAGAAGAAAAATTGGGTCTTCCACCCCTTAACGGACGTAGGGAGATCCAATCTGATGGCTCGGCCGGGCCTAGGTTGGAACAACCACCAGCCGGTGACGAAGGGTGTAAAGGCTGTGGAATAGAAAACCATAGCCTCTATACCCTGAAGGTGGCACAGCACCAGGAAGGCACAGATGGTCCAAATGGAATTTGGGACCAACTGTGTGGGTACTAAAGAATACCTATCGAGAAGGTTGGTGATGAAGGGATGGAGAGATAGCCGGAGGCCCACCTTAAGGAATACCTCATACAGGGCGACTCTTCCAGGTCGAGAGGAAGTCACCATGTCGTCAGGGCTAGGGACGAATAGTCGAACACTAGCGGGAATCTCATACAGGGCCCTAAGGTTCGCTAGCTCCTGGGCGATCACGATAGAGGCAACCCCTTCTGAGGATTCTCCTCTAACCCTAGGGGAGGACTCGCAACGACCGGATGACCCCTAATGGGGGCCCGGCTGGAGACATGCCGCTGTGACAGAGGAACTAGGTCCTCGAAGGAAGGAGAGGACGAGGACCACGGAAGCATGGGGGAAGGAGAGACCCGCAGTCGCGAGGAGGAGACACGGTCCTCAGATGGAGAAGCAGAGGACCATGAAGAGGAAGCCATGGAGGAAAGACAAGGAAAGGTCGGGAGGACTGAAACTGGGCGAAGGAGGGAGAACAAAGTCCGGGGAAGGAAAACTCGGCGAGGTTCAGGCTCAGGGGGAAGAAGAAAAAAGTCTCAGGGATGTAAGGAGTCAGGTCCGAGGCGACCCTCCTATACCCTTTTTCAAATCATCCCACCTAGTTCGACCAGCCACGTGCACACCCGCCATTGGAGGGGATGCCTCGACAATTGCTCGGTGCACGGAATGCGAGATCTGCAGCCAATGATGAGACATCGATAGCGTCAGTGCAATGATGGCAATAATGGTGATTGCCTTTCTATGGGTTCCGAAAGGACTTCCCCTTTTCGAAAAGGATCCCCTCAGATCTGACGGTGAGGGTTGACATGAGCGGTGGCATTATGATGCCCCATACCACCGGCATTAAAGAGTCTCTGCCCTCGAGGACACGCGCCTCTCCATTACTGTTAGCGCACCGGGATCAACCACTTGGTGATTTTATGCCCCTTTCACCGAGCAAAAAACGAGCCCGCATCATCTTAGGGGTGGGAGAGCATCTTATGTGGCTGATCAAGCCACATTAGGGCTAACGGATTAAACAATCGATGAAGCCTCAGCCTCGAACTCCAGGGTCCCCATCGGCCTCGGACTCCGGCATCTCCCTCGGCCTCGGACTCCAAGGTCCCCCTCAGCCTCGAGCACCAAGATCCCCTTTAGCCTCGGACTCCAGTATCCCCCTTGGCCTTGGACTCCAAGGTCCCCCTCGGCCTCGAACCTCGGAGCCCCCTTTGGCCTCGGCTCCAGAGTCTTCCACGGCCTTGGCACCTATAACCGCCATATAGCCCACCAACCATCTATCATCACCACGTAGCCCATCAATCACCTGTGATCACGCATGGCCACTGCAAGTTACGACGCAGGCCTGATATGACCAGGCCCACCTACAGCTTGTAGTGCCGTATCTGACAGGAGGCTGGTAGGCAGGACCACCCTTGACAAACTCAAGGGTGGTTGTGACCTATCTCGGTCAGCCTTGCTGCATATCCTCTGCCGGATAATAACATCTCGGATATAGCAACCTTCCAAAAGCGGATAAATGGGACTTCTGGACAGATATAAGAACTTTCGCTCATAATGAGAGAAGGGATCTAAACTTCAAGCAATTTGACTAATTCTTTGTCTTTATTTCGCTGCTATTTTTTAAATCACTCACTGGAGCGTTGAAGGGTCCCCACCGAAACAATCAGTCCCCAAAAACTTTCTTGCAGATTCCCGTTCGCGGAAAAGACACTAGGAAATTTCTGAACCCCTGTTCATCGTCCTTCGGATCCTCTCCATTACCCGACGTTCGAGAAACATGATTTGATGGCAATAGTATGCATCGCATGCCAATCATCCTATGCCATCGCATCCTGTGCTTGTTCTGTACCGTGTGCGGTAAAACTTTTTCTTATGGGAAAGGAATCAAAGAAGAATGGCGTTGGTGAGGGGCACTTTTCCAAAAAGCCCAAAGAGATTTCAAAGAGCGTGGGCCTCAAATAAGAGCAATTGAGAGTGCAGGTCTGAGACGGCTTTTGCCAGTAGAGAGAGACACGTGCCATTTTTCTATCCTTTCTTTAGACAAAAAAAGTCCTGATGTAGAAAAAGCTGAGTTCTGTTAAGATATTTTAGTTTATACAACTCTGTTTTCAGTGATGAAGTTAGGGGAATGGATTCATAATCTGCTTAGTAGTATTATTAAGAAAAATCTGATCACAATTATCATCTCTTTTATCATTAGAAGAAAAGGGGAAAATAACTAGGAAACGACACATCAGAATTTTATCATGGGAGAATTGGCTTTCTCATGACCAATGTATGGTACAATCGTTTTCAAGATGCACCATAATCATCTCCAGTATGCATTCTTTATCTGTCTCACATGTTTTGTTGTGACCAGCTACTTTACTAGCATAAGTGACTCCTTACATTCAATAACTCCTTCATGACAACCCTTTCATTCAATGCAGGATCAACTTTAGACATCTGATTGCAGTAATGGAATAAGCAAATCGACAAAAAGGCTTTCTGGAGCTGTTAAGATTGCCGATATACGGAGGCCAACTAGAATTGAGCATTTTAAATAAAAACCCAGAAACATCTCATCATTAGTGCCTGTCACATCCTAAACCCATCATCTAAGCCTTGGCTCGTGATATGGCACAAGCTTTCCTGGGCAAGACCGAAGTTTTCTGGCCTCTAAGATAAAAGTCAAGGGATTAGCCAATCCCTCGATGCCTGGCAGCAGTACCTTGTGCCAATAAAATATAATTTGGGGTGTTTCAGACTCACTAACAGTAAAAAAACCATTAAGTCTTGTGGACAATCAATTAATGAATTTCAAGAAATTGCGTATTCATTAGATTAACCATGTCTTTGTTCTGAATATCTTGTGGGTCCAGGCCAATGTAACCTCGAGTCAGTGGCTAAACACCTAAAGTGCAAGGTAGTTCCTGCACCAAAAATTACCTTTACAGCGCAAAAGACAGACACACCCAAAAAAAAAAAAAAAAAAAAAAAGTGGAATTAACTTATTAATGATTACATGCTGATCTGCTGATCGGGGAATAAAAGAGCTTGTGGATTCATACCAGTGTGAAATGCACAAAATATTTCAATAAGTGCAGACTTAACTCAGAATTATTTAAGCATCATTTCGTACCATCACATTGGTAAAATGTTGGAAGGAAGATATATTCAGTACGTCATAGCTGGAGGAATGATGAAGACAAACAAATTGAAGAATTTAAATCATCTTAGATCTGTTCTCCAAGGTTAACATTTCACATATGAAGGCTGAAGTAGGACTAAGACCTCAGATGGCACAAGATATTTCTTCCTAAATCTTCTTTCAAATTCATAGGTAATAATACAAATAAATGAACTCTGATAAGATGTATCATGAGCATGTAAGATCAAGTGTGGCGCATCTAAAGTCTAGGTGAGTCACACAGGTTTGAGAGCTTAGACTACCTAAGTTCTCAGATTCTTAAATCATTTGGGTCGGCTTGTGATCCAAGAATAGAGAGCATGTGAGCCATGGGTGTATATGGCTCAGGTTTGAATGCTTTCTTGCATGGCTTAAAACGGAGTTTTTTAAGAGAATATTTAATAACCTTATTGTAGGTTATGAGATTGGGTCCATGGGGATTGGGCTCAGGTTTTCTAGGCTTCTATATTTTTAGAGAGTTTGTTAGGGAGTTGGTTAAGGGCTGGTGCGAAGAAGTTTTATCATCCAAGATGGATGATAATTTAAGGCTCTCTTTGAATGTAACCGGATAGACCAATAAAGAATTAAAGGCATTCTCTTTTTCTTCAATATCCATCTATTCTTCTTCTTCTCTATCTTCCCTCATGTGCCTGATCTCAGCGAAAGCTGCGCAACAAGTGGTATCAAAGCATCAGAGAGGCATTTTCCCTCATCTTCTTCTTTCCATCCCCTTTCCTCGCCCTCTCACAAGAACTGGATCATCCTCCCAGGGAAGCGTGCTCACGAACACGTGGTGGAGAAGCATGGGTGGATTTCGCTCACGGAGGAACGAAGTCTTCATGGGTCCTAGCGGGCGGAGGTGTGAGGACGCGATGAACACGAATCCAGGTTCCAGCGGAAGCAATCGCGTGAAGACGTGGGAGTTATCATTGCGTGGGGAGGAAGAAGGATCAGGTGATTCAGTGATTTCTCCCAAGTGCATGGCCGTGTGGGGAATTTCTTCCAAGAAAAGAGCGTTCAGAGTTCCGTACGTGGTTTTGTGTAATTGGGATCTTGGACGTTGATGTAGAAAGCTCGGCTTACTGACGTGAAGATCACGTCAAGTATGGGAAGAGCTTCCAGCATTAAAAGAAAAAATTGATTAAAATAAATCTTTTAAAGAGGCTGTGCATGGATTGAACTAGCAAGCAACTAACCGTTGCAACAATTTGATTGGTTGCAACAAGCAAGGAAAGGCCAAATATCTTATCCAAGAAGAGGCTGCAGAAGGGGATTTCGCCTTCTAGGTATTTTTTCTTAATTTTTCTGTGTGATTGTTATTTGTGGCATGATCAACCATGAGTAGTGAAAGCAAAGTTGAGTTTGAAAATTTTAATGAAAAAGATAGTTTTTCCATGTGAAAGGTAAGGGTTGAGGATTTACTAGTGCAAAATTTTTTTAATATTGCTTTGGAATCAAAGCCTCAGAAGGGAATTGGTTGTCTCTTAAGAAGAGGGCATGTGCAGCGATCAGAGGGTGTCTTGCTGATTCGGCTTTGTACAGTATCCTAAATGAGAAGAAATCGAAGGGTCTTTGGGCAAGTTGTATTCGTTCTATATGGGCAAAAATATACAATAAACTTAGGAAAAGACTTTGTACACCGCCTCCAATGCGCAAGTCCTACGTGGGTTGCACCGTTCCTTTTTATTGGTCCACATAAGCACGATACCCATTAAAAATATTAAGATAGCTTTACGACATTCCGAGAGAAATTTACGATACCCTAGTTTTAAGCTTACGATACCGTAGTTATAAAATTAAGACATCCGTTTAGAAAACAAAAAAAAAATTTACGACACCGTAGTTATAAAATTACGAGACCCCTTACTACACCCCTTCAGAAAATGTGTCTGTACATATTCAAAAAAAAGCTGAACTGGTATTGCATGTCACGTCAAAATTAAGACACCCATTAAGAAAGCAAAAAAAAACTTACGACACCCTAGTTTTAAATTTACGAAGTTATAAAATTAAGACACCCATAAAGAAAGCAAAAAAATCTTACAACACCCAGTTTTAAACTTACGACATTGTAATTATAAAAAAAATTATGACACCTATGTCTATACATAAATTCCAAAAAAAAACTAAACTTAAGACACCCATTAACAAAACAAACGAGTATTAATGAACGGTGTCAAGTTTAAAACTAAGATGTCATAAGTTTTTTTTGTCTTAATTTTGACGTGATGTGCATTAATACCCGTTCAATTTTTTTGGAATTTGTGTACAGGCACATTTAAGTTTTTTTTGCTTTCTTAATGGGTGTCTTAATTTTGACGTGGCCGGACACTTTTCTGAAGGGGTGTCAGTAATTTTATAACTACGGGGTGTCGTAAGTTTAAAAGTCATTTTTTTTTTACTTTCTGAACGAGTGTCTTAACTTTATAACTATGGTGTCATAAGTTTAAAACTAGGGTGTCATAATTTTTTTTTCTCATAAGGGTGTCTTAACATTTTTTAATGGGTATCGACCAATAAGAAAGGGTGGTGCAGCCCACGTAGGACTTACTGCATCGAGGCAGTGTACAAAGACTTTTCCATAAACTTATGTTGAAGTAATAATTATATAGTCTTCGAATACAGGGAGGCGAGGATATTGTTCTTCATATTCAGAAGTATGATAGGGTATGCACTGATTTGATGACTCTTGGTATTAAGATGGAGGAAGAAGATAAATCTCTTCTCTTGTTATGTTCATTGCCTATGTCTTATGATCCTCTTGTTACTACACTGCTTTATGAAAAAGAAATACTGCTTTATGAAGATATTGTATCTGTGTTAAGATCCAATGAGCAGCGAAAAAAGATGTCAGGGGAAGGTGTACCTCAGGAGGGCCTTACGATGGGAGAGAGAACCGACAGAGGTAAGGAGGTCAGCACAGGAGCGAGCCAGATCCAAGTCAAAGAAAGGCAAAGAAAAGTTCAGGTGTTACACGTGTGTAATGGGGTTGAAGACATAAAGAGGAATAGTTCTCTTTGGAAGAAACATCAAGAAGAGAAGAAAGAGAAGGAATCTATCAGTACTGTTGAAGATGTAGGGGTCAAGGAGGACCTCTTAGTGGTTTCAGATGCACACAGAAGATGTAGCAAGTTTGGTTTTTCTTTGCTTTTTCTTCTTTTCAATGAGAAAGCTTAGTTGTACAATTAAAGCTCATGTAACTAGAGCACTAACACAAAGCAACCAAACTCAAGATTCTTTTTTTCTGCTTAAGAAGCAGTGACTCCAGTGATATACAGTTTTCCAACAAAAAAAAGAATACTGGACTAGGTTCCACCGAGAAAATGCTTTTAGTAACAAAATGCAGCTTTAGAAAGCAAGAAACAGTAATTTCATACATGAAATTTCACGAGAGATGCTAGAGGGAAAACATATTAAATACAAGCACAAAGAATATTGTAGGCTTAAAAAGAAAATTACCTCCTTTTCAAGGTAAAGAAGGCCAAGATCCATTGGGAGTAAGTGGGTGAGTGGCTTATTCAGAATGATAAATCAGTATTTTTATTACTTTCATTGAATATGTGTATGAAATTTTGCTCCTAAAAGCTATACTCATTAAAACTTTAACAGGAAGAGAGGAGCAACACTAAAACATGAACTGAATATCTCACAAAACAAAGGAAGAACTATAATGCTCCAATATTAATCAATAATAACTTGTTTCTAAATTCATAAACTCAATATGTATTGCTTTTAATTGCTGACTTAATTCATAATCTATGTAATACTTTTGCTAAGGGAACTTAAAAAAATTACAACAGAGTTGAGCAAAAAGCAGAATATCATTCTTTTATAGAGGCTTTAAAGCATATTTATGTTTTCAATTCAACATAAACAAAATATATGCAAAGTATACTAATTCTACTATTTATTAATAAAAAGCAAAACATAAAGGTATGATATACTTGGGTAATTATAAACGTCAGCACCTTATGGATCTCTTCTAGAGATTTGGGTTCCAAGACATAACATGGCGAGCAAGAGTAAAGTATCCCTCATTTAGTTTAACATTATTGACTACATGCAGCAAGGCCTTCCTATCATCATCATCAACATCATCATTTGCAGCTAAATTATCATTAAGCTCCAAAGCTAATCCTTGAATTACAGAAAGAGTGATCAGTAAAATAAGTTCATCAAACATCACGTGGAAATATAATGAGAAATTATGCATATAGAGGAACACCAAATTTGCTAAAATAGATAGCTCAAGCCTAACACAATAAACTAGTAACCTAAATTCTTATTTGAGCAAAGAGTAGGATTTGTATATCTTTGTTATAACAATAAGAAACTGAATTTGATGGAGGCTTCCAATGTTAAATGTTCAGCAAGATAGGAAAAGCTTAGATGGTGAGAAATAACATACGAATATTGCTTCTTCAACAATAGGTGTGTTGTCAATGTGGAGGCTTGTTTCATATACTGTCATGACAACAAAATCTTATTAAAGCATGTTCATGATAGCTAAACTTTGTTTCAGTGAGAGAAGTAAAATGAAGTTTTTTAAAAACTAAAACAGTCACAAGTGAACCTCAATCTTATTAATGAAGAGTGCAATATGTATGGCACTTGCATAGCCTTCAAACTTCATATAAATTGAATTGGAAAATCCAAAAATTATGAAACCTAAAAGACAGATGTTGGACTTAACATTACCTTATTCTCCCTTTCATTGAGGGCACCACGTAATATCATTGCTAGTTGACGAATGAAAACAAATGCATGGTTGATATGCACTTGGTGGGTCCAAACCATATAGTTCACTAACAGAATTTCCAAGGAACTGAATGTGTTGCAACTTTGATCTACTTACAGATTTGGATAGTTTGCAATTTAGAACATAAGCTTTGTATACACCCTTAAGGCATGTAACAAGACAATCAGAACCAATGCGAACACACAAGTCTCTCAGGAATAGAAATGAAACAACCGGTAGAGCACCTTTTCCTGTACCCAAGCAGTGAAGGGCAATCTGTGAATAGAAAAAATATTATAAGTGGCATCCAAGACCAAAACCAAAAGTCTCTTATTCACATACAACAATTTGAAAGATGAAACCACAACCATGCATAAGCAAGGATAACAAGATGTCATGCTTATAATTTATAAATGGCAGGAGGATATAAGCACTTATGTACCTTCACATACTTCCTCAAGATAGCAGGATAAGCTACTAGAAACACAGCTGATGCCTTGATACGCTTTAAGGTGAATGCTATCATCTGTTCATCAGTCATTTGTGTTAATATATGGAGTGCATTACCAAGATATAACCTCATCAAGCTGCCAAACTTCCTCCACTTCTCAGTGGTTCTCAATTCCATAATGGTCTCCTTTTTCCCTCCAGAGCTAGGAGCTTTTAACATTTCACAAAGGATTCCATCCATTTCATTCAGAACAAACATCATTATCTTATTAAATACGTTACTAGATATGATACCAAATTTTGGTGCTGAACCATTGTCTTCATCATCTCCATAATGGCATGCCGTCCTAAAAGCTTGCAGCAAAGATCAAACTGCACCAAGTCTACCACTTTCTTTGGCTCCCTTGCACCATGAGTCAACCATTACAGTTGTTCCTTAGGCTGAGATTCCAAATCAATGTCTTCCTCCTTCAAATCAATGTCTTCCTCCTTCAAATCAGTTCCTTCACCCTCCTAAATAGCACATTCAACAAAAAGAAGAAGAAGTTGATTTATACTTTCTTATGCCAAGAATGTCATTAAAAGAAAATCAATATATACTCACATCGATATCTTCATCATCAAACTCTAAAAGCTCCTTATCATGCTCCTTCAGAAATTGGTAGAATTCTGGATCCTGCAAAGTGAAAAATGCCAACACAATCAGGTGACAACTATAGTTTTTTTTTAAAAAAAAATTTGATAGATAATCATTTCTCTATAATCTCCGAAGAAGTACAATTCCATGATTGGTTAAAAAATATTTTTTCCACATAATATAATTTTAAAATAAGTTGTTGGAAAATTTGTTCACACATAATATGAGATTAAAATATGCTTATATATCAACAATTTATGTGCAAATCATCAAATCCTATTCTACGGAGTTCCTAGTCTAACATGATGCCCCACGTCAGCATGAACATTCATCAAAAACTTGCATTTCTGTATTAGAAAATCCTTCCATAGAAATTTTTCTATGATACAAATAAGTAAAGGATCAACCTTGTCATACTAGGAGCCAAACACAAGAGAAGAAGAAAAGCACCCACCTTTTCTGAAGTCTTTGCAACTCCTCCACATGCTCTTTGGCTCTTCCCCGTGAACGAGAGAGGCTTTCTTCTTCATCGGCATACCTGCTCTTATCTAATGCCAAAAGACAACATATGAACCAAGTTAAATCACGAGAATTTTCATTCTTCACATAGAAAGACAGTTCTCGGGGCTGACCTGAATCCTCGATATCTGACATGATTTCGTCTGTAAGAAACCACAAAACAAAACAAGACGAAAAAAATATCAATCCCAAACTTCTCTCTTCTAGAGCAGAGGAACACTGAGGGGAAGACCCGAAAGGGCTTTGGTAGGGTTCATAAACGTGAGTCGGTTCATTGGGTTGCCGCTTCTCTCAACCACGTCCGCGCCGTGTCTCCAAGATAAGAAGCAGAGGACGTGACGGCTCCTTGCGAGACCCCGCCGGTGACCGAGAAGAGAGATGGGAGGCTCGCGGAGGCGTATTTCGATGGAAAGGAAAGGGTTCAAACGTTTAACCGACCGGTTCGAGCGAAACCCGGAGAATTGGGTTTCTCAAAACCGGACGGGGTCGAGCGTCCATAATTGAACGCTCCAACAGGCTGGTCAATGATAAAATGGATAATTAAAATATAATTAAAATAAAAAAAGGTGATCCATAAACCATAATAATAAATAAAATATTTTAATAAAATCTAACTAATTTATGGCTTCAAAAGTTGTATTCTTAAACTTAAGTTGTTTACATTATTATAGAACGTAATACCCATATCAATATTTTAAATTAATATTAATTTTTTTAAAAAAACTTGAAATATTTTTATTAGATAGATATAAACAGGGGGTGTGTAAGAAAATTAATAAAACTATAAAACCAATCTGAATTGTTTGATTTCGATTTAAAAATTTTTAAACATGAAAAATTTGGCTCGGTTTCGATTTGGATTTTTGAAAAATTGATATAAACTGAACCAAGATATATATATTACAATTTAAATTGAGGTGCTATAAGTATGTATATTAAATAGGCTTTGTGAAAATTATATTCTTTTCTATTATGAATAATTGAGCTATCATTTGATCACATAAAGTTTAATATAAAATCAATTTTGTGGGTATTTAAAGTAGGTACAAGTGAATTAATAAATGAACGAAAATTGAATCAAAATTTTTTATTCGGTTTGGTTCAATTTACTAAAATAATCAATTCAGTTTTGGTTTTGATTTTGGTTTTAAAAAATCGATTCAAATTGGTTTGGTTCCAAATATATCTTTAAGTCAATCCGATCCAAACTATATGCACCTTTTTTTTTTTACAGTCGAGCGATCACAAACTATATGCACCTTTGAATATAGATAGAAAAAGAATTGTATTAGTTAAAATAAAAAATCTAAAAATAATATTGATATATAAATTATATTAATTAAAAGATAATTTTAAAGGACATGAATTGATATGATTTTATTTGTTCACATGGGTCATTGGTTAATAAAAAAATTAATTCACAATCAAACTTGTCGACTCCAATCTAATAAGTATGGTTTTGAAAACCTTTTTGGGGAAAGAAACTGACATCTAATTCATGGCATACTCGCACTTTTTAAAGGAAACTTCTTGCTTCGAGATTTTGATTCCCATGCCCACCATCCATGCAAAAATTACAATCCTCTAGTAAGAGAATATTTCCGATTTGAGAGAATGAGTTTAGTTTTGCAAACAAAAATAATTGGGTTCGACTATTGTCCTTTCTTAATTTTCTTTTTTTAAAAAAAAGGCTTCAATTCAATCCATTTAAGGCCTTCTTTGAACCCTTTTAAACCTTTACCTCAAACCTTATATCTTTTGATTTTCCATAAATTATGATACTACTAGCATACAACTAGAAGTGTGATAGCAAAAGCTTAAATAATTATATAGTTAGGCTTTCTCTATTCTATAATTATATTAATATTTAAGCTCTTGGTCACTAGATAATATAAATAGGTTAGAAGTGGACTGAGTTCAGTTAGACTATGCTTTTGCTCAAGTCCAGTCTAAAATTATTTTAAGGCTTCAAATCGAGCTCAGTCTTGAAATCTTTTTTGGAATCTAGGTCCAATCTTCATCCAAACTTAAGCCCAGGCCTAACTTGAAATCTAATCAAGTTGGTCCATAGCATCTCATTTGAATCAAAAATTGAGCCAATAGAGTTAATTTTTAGTTTTTAAGTATTAACGCAACATCAAGTAACATTTTAAATAATTACACTTAATCACTCAAGATAATATAAAGATCTAAAATTACTTGATTCTCAAGAAGTAGAAAATTTATTATGGTGTAAAGAGTTATTCTCAGACAATAGCTAAAAAATTTAGTATAAATTTAAAAAGCAGATGGGTTTTAAGGGTTTGAAGATTGGATCTGGACCAAATTTAAGCATAATTTAGTGTTTATGCTTCGAGTTAAGCTTGAGCCTGGGTTAGACCAAGTACTAGCTCAACCTTTATTCAAAATTTTTTAGGCTCAACTTTAAATACAAACTTGATCCGAATTAGCCTAGGCCTAGCTTATGGTTCAACTGGAAGTTGGACGATCTAATAGTTTGGTAGTCGAACCAAAGCCACAAACCTTCTTGTTAAAACCCAAGTCCATTTAGCCTTTCTAAATTATCGCTTCAAATTAGGTTTCATTGATTGAACACCTCAAAACATAAGTAACCATATCTCAATCAGGAGCTCGGCTCCATTTCAATAAAAATAATAATAATAATATGCAAATATTTTAAATATTATCTTTTATTATTTGGTGTTCCTTTTAACAAAAATTATTTTTTAAAATTCACGGCAACTAACATCACTTATGGTGGTTCAACAATATGATTGAGAAGTAACCCAAATTTTTAAAATGAATAATAATCTCCTTTCAAAAATACTAATGTTAATGCTAATACTAATACTGTCGAAGTTTCTCAACAAAAATAGTGTTCTACTATTATGCCATCTTTTGAGTATTGAGAGCGAGATGGAGTTAGCAAATCATTCATTGGACATGTCTTACGGTGATCTACTCACACATTTGTAATGATATGAAATATTATAATATAAACAATCACTGAATGATGATAAATTAGTGATATGCCTTGATGAATACTTTTATCAGATCTTTTTATAGAACTTTAGGTTTTTAACAATATTCTAGTATAACAGAATTTATAGATTTTAAATTTTAAGAATTAGTTTAACTTTCATGTTGTCCTTTTTGTGTATAGTTTGAACTAAAACTAAGAAATCAGCTTTTATTTGTTAAGAAATATGAATTTTTGAGCATTTTTATTGAACTAAATGGGGTAAATTATTTATATGTAATGTCTTAAGTAAATAGAGAAAGAAATAAAAATAAAAGCAAAGCAATGATATTTACTTGTTTGGATTTCTTTTTATATAAATAATTGTTGTCTGAGAGCCGTATTAAATGCCTTTTAAGGTTGGTAGATTATATTATATTGAATGTGGAATTATCTAATATTTTAAATATTGTATAATTTAAAAATTAGGATTTAAAATTAGATTAATTATAGCATATAAACCTGCCAAGCTTATATATTTTGTTGAAGACAAAGCCTAATTATTCTTTAAAACTCTATTGAAATCCTAGCTAGGGTTGAACTATTTCCTACCTTTGAAATTTTAAGAAGAATTTAATATTCAAACCCTTTCCAAACTAGCTATCATTTTCAATAGCATAAAATAGTATAAAAGAATATTCAAAGTATGTTTTTTTTTTTTTTTTTTGAAAAAGATAACTTTCCTCCATTTTAAAATTCCAACCAAATACTTTTCCAACAATCTCGTCATCATACATCCGTGAGATTTTTAATTTTAACGTCAAAGACCGGTTTTACATAATAATAAAATAAGCATCCACGATGTAAAATTTTTGGTCAAAATTAACCACCATACTATTTGTTTATGTTGGCTTTTTTAAATAAAAAAAATGCACCAGATTGCCGACACACAAATATACAACTTATCCAACTATTTTTTACAATAATAATAGATCAAGGTACTTAGCATTATAATAAGTATAAGAAATATCAACACAAAAATCTTGATCGGACTAATTATTGCAAACTTGAGTAGCTTATTTTTTTACCTTAAATATTTTCTTAATTCATTCAACTAAACTTCAATCGAACTAATGTTCATCTCAACAACCACATCTCCTCTCACCTTTTTTCCTCCTAATTATCTTTTATTTTTAAAATAAAATTTCGTTTATAATGTTCCCTAAAATATCAATATATAATTTTACAAGCAATCTGAGAATGATCAATATATTGAATAAGATAAAAAAAATTGAATCAAAATTTTAAATTTTATTTCCAACTATCACTTTCTATTTAATTAACTATATTTTTAATTACTTAAAAACAAACTAAATACTTGATCTAAACTCCAAATTTTACCTGCTCCTTATCATACTAAACCCCATCCTAAACAAACAACACTACTGGATCTAATAGATTTTTATAAATCCAATCATCTGAATTGTTAGCTAATATATTAGATTTAGATTTTTTGATCATGAAGTTATTTTGGGTGAGAGTTAACTAAGCTCGAATCCTGCCCAACCTGTTTCAGTCCTAGGTGGCGAGGCAATGAAGGTAGTAGAAGTGCTAGCGGAAATAATTGCGAGGGTGAAAGTTGATTCGTTCAGTCAATCTAACAAAATAACCAGATTTATATTAAAACAATGAGCTATGTTTTAATGAAATTTCTAATAATATTTATACAACATTGAAAAGAATTTTCTGTCCAATCGAGGATCAACACTGATGTTTACTCTAACAAATTAGTCATACAATCAAAGCTCATGTAACTAGAGCACTAACATAAAGCAGCCAAAATCAGGATTCATTTTACCTACTTAAAAACAAGTGACACCAATGATGTATAGTTTTCTACCAAAAAGAAACCTTGTGTTAAGTTCCACTGAGAAAATGCTTTTAGTAACAAAATATGGCTTTAGAAAGCAAGAAACACTGATTTCAGGCGTGAATTTCACAAGAGTTCCTAAGGGAAAACATATCAAAAATGTACCTGCTCCAAGGTAAAAAAAGGCCAAGAGATACAAGGAGCAGGTAGGGGAAGTGACTCATTCAATTCAGTGTCACTACAGTCCATTAAGGCAAAAATAATATAAGGACTTTTTCGTTCTTATCTTAAAAGTTCATAATTATGAACTCGAACGCTAATATTAGGTTCTTTGCCTTGATTAATATCCTTACGAATAACTTTAAATTTATTTGATATTTGTTTGGCCATCCCACAAAATATTATGAAACTCATTTGCATACAAATTAACTATAATAGAGGATATTCATGGTATTAGTATTTACCTAAAGGGACCTTAAGTCCTCTTCCTTGAAATCATGCTCTCATTTGTAGGACGGATTATTATTATTATTTTTCCTTCTTGATCTACTTCTATTAGTAGACTAACCAATCATCATCTTCTTCTCTTTAGAGACGGGACTAGGGATATTGGATCAAGAGTTCTCAGTCGGGGTGTTATCTTCCACCATAAACATCAGATAATGTGTGTTCTTTTGTTTCATCTTCTTACTTGATTTAGAGCCAGAAGCTGAGTTTCTTCTAGCTAACACCCTATTGCCTTGAAAAGCCCCCTGGCCTAGTATCCAAACAACACTTCAGCTGGCAATCAATCCACTACTGTTTTCTCTCTATTCTATTCTTTGGTCTGAAATATGAGCCAATTAATTCACTGTAACTAGCTTTGGCCATGGCCGATCTGGTTTCTGGCCATGGAGTTTGAGCTCCATGAGTGGCTTCGTGAGGAAGAAGAAGACATCATGTCTTCTTAAGTGATGGTGAACGGGCTCCTAGGTGGAGCCAGGTTAAATCAAACGGGTCTGAGTCAATTTAAATCAAATGAGCTCGTGATCCGAAAAGGACTGGTTAAACCAAAATTATAACCCAATCCATTCGGCTTAATCAATTGATTGAAGTGACCTTTGAGGTTCTAGTTGAGTGAACTCATTTTGACCTGATGCAGGTTAATCAGATCTAGAATTATTTTAGAAGCTTTAATATTGAGTCCTTTTTATCTTGTTATTGGATTTAATCAATTGAGTCTGACTGATCTCAAACCCAATTTCCTTCTGGGGTAACCCGTAGTCATTGAGCTCAATCAATTAGATTTAGTTTATTTCATCAATCGGACCGAATCATATTTGTTGGGTTCCATCAATTGAACCCAATTTATATTATTATATCTGAACCTGAGCTAGTTATATTTAATCAGCTAAGTCCAATCAGATTGGACCAAACCCAATTTGATGATCTCTGGTGGACCTAATTGTGAACCCAGCCAGAACCCATAACAAGAAAAACAAAGAACTGTCGGGCACGATTCCAAAGAGATGGATCTGACGCAGCTCTCGCCAATAGAGATAGACCTGTCGGCCAGTGAGGAAGAAAAAGCAGAGTTCCGTTGGATAATGTTATATAATCAGTAAATCTTGATGCCCATTCAAGTTGGTAAAAGTACATGTTCATCGCTGTGTCTCCGGATAACAGTGTCACCTCCCTCTATGGAAGTAGAAGCTTTCAGAAATCATATAAGATAATCATCTGCACTAACATTTTTTTGACCATAAGTCAATATATTTTTCAAACATAAGAGTACATATTGCAAGTCATCTCATGAGCACCTACAGCCTAGATTAAATTGTAATATTCAGACACATTATGCATTAACAGGCCTTGAAATGGCGAAAACCATGCCAAGATGCTTGGGAAGTGTATTCAATAGTCCCAATCTAGATCCTTAGCCAAATTTAAGTGGTTAATCTTCACAAAGGCCTCCAATCATGCAAGTGAGTGGGTAAGAGGGTAGTAATTCCAATGAAATAGTGCAACTATGCTTTCACCATTTCCCCCAGATATATCACTGACTTGCATATGATGTCACTCACAAATTGATGTCTATCTTGCACATGAAACCACCTTATGTGATTAAGTTGGGCACGATGGCAAATTCAGACATCCAAGGGAAGAAAATATGCAGTGATAGGAATGAAATAAAGCTGATTTCTAAAACAAATTTACAACAGATGGTTTTTAGTATAATGATTAGATAATAAACACCTGTTGTCTTATAATAAGATTCATCTAACTAAATATTATTTTTATGTCCTAACTTTCTTAAGTCCTCGTGTAATTCTTTAAAGGTATTAATGAATTCCTCATGACTAGGAGATTCATCAAAATCAGAAATTACTTCACCTTCCTTTGCCATCAAACAATAGTTGGTTACCTCAGTATCACATTCCTCTTTGGGTGTGTTGGGAATACACCCTCAATCTCCTCAGAACAAATATGCGAAACGTGTTTTAATGAAAAAACTATGCGTGCACAATCACAGAAAAATATACCGATCTACCACAATCACAGAATATGCGGAATAAAAATAAACACCACACAAAAACACCAAATTTACGTGGAAAAACCCTCCAATGTGAAAGGGAAAAACCACGGGGCAAATTCCGAGAGCACTTCACTAATCTTAATAAAAGATTACAACTTTTCTCCTAATTTCTTTTTGCCCAAAAATCAGGAAACACTTCGAACTTAAAATAATAGTTGATGTGGGTACAAGAAGGATCTCACCAACGTGTGGTTGCTCTTCCGTGCCCCCCAAATCTGCTCTCAGACTCGTCCGTATCGACCTCCTGAGGTTGCACAGGATTTCTTCCAAGCCTGGGCTTCTCTGGATCTCTCTCAGGCCGCACACAGCTCTCTCCCCCCAATCTGGGATTTTTCTTCTCTCGTATCTCCCACATACGGATCTCTCTCCCCCTAATTGGGATTTTTTTCCTTTTTGAAAACAGCTCCGTAACAAACTGTGATGCAGTTTGTTATCATGGGCCGGTTCCCTCCCCACGTGGAGGGAGCACCCAACAATATCTCCCCCTCCCGACTACGTGGGGAAATCCACCAAGCCTGCTTTCTTTCTACAAGCTTCAACCTTCTTGATAGGTAATGACTTTGTCATTATATCTGACCCATTATCATCTGTATGGATCTTCTCCAACAGCAACTGCTTCTCTTCCAGGACCTGTCTGATCCAGTGATAACGCATATCAATGTGCTTCGACTTGGAGTGAAAAGTCGGATTCTTGCTCAGGTGAATAGTGCTCTGATTGTCACAATAGACCACATAAGTATCATGTCTAACACCCAGCTCCTGAAGAAATCTCTTCAGCCACAATATCTCCTTGCATCCTTCTGTCACTGCTATGTACTCGGCCTCTGTGGACGATAATGCAACACACTTCTGTAACTTGGACTGCCATGAAATTGCACCTCCTGCAAATGTAACCAAGTAACCGGATGTGGACTTCCTGGAGTCAACATCTCCTGCCATATCTGCATCTGTATATGTCTGTAACACAGGTTCTCCCTGTCCATAACAAAGACTCAAGCTAGTTGTACCTCTCAAGTACCTCATGATCCATTGACTGCTGCCCAATGCTCCTTTCCTGGATTCGCTAGGAACCTGCTCACTAAGCCAACTGCATATGCTAAGTCTGGTCGGGTACAGACCATAGCATACATAAGACTACCCACGGCTGAGGCATAAGGGACTCTATTCATCTCCTGCTTCTCTTCCTCTGAGGCTGGGCTCTGCTCTGAACTCAGCTTGAAGTGTCCAGCTAGTGGACATGCCACTGACTTGGCATTGCTCATGCTGAATCTCTGAAGCACCTTCTCTATGTATTTCTTCTGGGACAACCATAAC
The DNA here is from genome assembly GCA_900491605.1 of Calamus simplicifolius. Classification (NCBI taxonomy): domain Eukaryota; kingdom Viridiplantae; phylum Streptophyta; class Magnoliopsida; order Arecales; family Arecaceae; genus Calamus; species Calamus simplicifolius. The sequence goes on along the minus strand of UESW01004192.1, from coordinate 1,030,964 downwards.
CTGCATGCTTGTCTATCCCTGAATACATGCATCCCCAATATTTGTTTCACTGGCCCCATATCCTTCATATCAAAAGCTTCCCTAACTCCTTCTTCAGTGTGGCAATCTTGCTGGAGTCCTGCCCAACAATCAACATATCATCCACATATAAGAGAAGGATGATAAAATCACCTCCAGGGAACCTTCTAATGAAGACACAATGATCTGTGGTTGTTCTTTTATAACCAACCTGTACCATGAAAGCCTCAAACTTTCTGTACCACTGCCGGGGCGCCTGCTTGAGACCATACAGACTCTTTCTGAGTCTGCACACCATGTGCTCCTTGCCTTTCACCTTGAAACCTTCAGGCTGCTCCATATAGACCTCTTCCTCTAAGTCACCGTGCAAGAATGCTGTCTTCACGTCCAACTGCTCTACCTCCATGTTCATGCTAGCTGCCAATCCTAACACCGTCCTGATTGAGGTCATCTTCACTACTGGAGAAAATATCTCATCGAAATCAACTCCCTTCTTTTGTGCAAAGCCCTTCACAACTAGTCGTGCTTTATATCTAGGCTGTGAGCTTTTCTCTTCTGCCTTTACCTTGTAGACCCACTTGTTTCTGAGTACCTTTCTCCCCTTGGGCCTAGCTACCAAGTCATATGTATGATTATGCAGAAGAGAGTCCATCTCCTCCTGCATAGCTCTCTGCCACTGCTCCCGCTGCTCACTGACATGGGCCGCCTCATATGACTCTGGCTCATCTGCATCTGTCAACATGATATATTCATGCACTGAATACCGACTAGATGGTTGCCTTGCTCTCGTGGATCTCCTCACCTCTGTCGGTAGCTCCTCCTCAGGGATCTGAATCTCCTGATCTGTATCCTCAATAGGTGTAGGCTGCTGCTCATCTGCACCCTGTACTGGCTGTTTCTCTGGCTCATCTGCATCCTCAATAGGTGTAGACAAACTTGAACCCAAATCTAACAAATATTTTTTCATCGACTATCCGAAAGAAACAAAAGGATATTACTTCTACAATACTAAAGAACAAAAGTTGTTCATTAGTAATAGAGCAGTTTTTCTTGAAAAGGAGTTCCTTAGTGAAGGAACAAATAGCTTTAATGTTGAACTTGAGAAAGTTCATCAAGTAGAAGGAACAACACAAACCAGTGAACCCCTAGAATCTGAGTTGATTAGATCAAACTCAAAACCCATTTTAGATGCACCATTAAGGCGATCTAGTAGAGTACCACATCAACCGGACAGATACTTGGGTTTCTTGGTCCAGAACGATGATCCTGTTGAACTCGATGAGAACAACGAGGATTCGATCACCTATATGGATGCTATGCAAAGGACTGACTCTAATAAATGGCTTGATGCCATGAAATCCGAACTTGATTCCATGAAGGACAATAATGTATGAACATTAGTTGACCCACCCGAAGGGATAAAACCTATAGGGTGTAAATGAGTTTTCAAGAGGAAAAGAGGCACAGACGAAAAGGTAGAGACCTATAAAGCACATCTGGTTGCCAAGGGGTATCGTCAACATTATGGTATTGACTATGACGAAACGTTTTCTCCTGTGGCAATGCTGAAATTCATTCGGATTATGCTAGCTATAGCAGCACACTTCAATTATGAGATTTGGCAGATGGATGTTAAAACTGCTTTTCTAAATGGTGATTTAGAAGAACAGATGTATATGATACAGCCTGAAGGTTTTATATCTGAAGACGAGTCTAAAGTGTGCAAGCTACAGAAGTCTATTTATGGACTTAAGCAAGCATCAAGGAGTTGGAACATACGATTTGATAAAGTGATCAAATCTTATGGCTTTATTAAGAATAAAGAAGAACCTTGCATTTATAAATGGGCTAACGATTCTGTTATTGTATTTCTTGTATTATATGTGGATGATATTCTCTTAATCGGGAATGTATCCCTGCATTACAAGGAATAAAGACATGGTTATCATCACAATTCTCCATGAAAGATCTGGGAGAAGCATCATACATCATAGGGATGAAGATCTATAGAGATAGATCTAAGAGGATGCTAGGTTTATCCTAATCTATGTATATTGACACAGTGCTAAAGAGGTTTAGCATGGAGAATTCCAAAAAAGGCTATCTTCTGATAGGTCATGGAATTCATCTTTCTAAGAAGGATTGTCCGACAACTCCTAATGAAAGAGAACGTATGAGTCAAATTCCATATGCTTCGGCAGTAGGATCGATTATGTACACCATGACATGTACAAGACCAGATGTGGCATACTCACGAAGAGTAGTGAGTAGATACCAATCTGATCCAGAAGAAAAACACTGGCAAGTTGTTAAGACAATCCTTAAGTATTTGAGAAATACTAAGGACCAGTGGTTAGTCTATGGAGAGTCTGATTTGAAACTTGTTGGATATACTGATTCCAATTTTCAATCAGATCATGATGACAGCAAAAGTGTATCGGGTTTCGTGTTTATCCTAAATGATGGAGCTGTTTGCTGGAAAAGTTCCAAGCAACATACAGTGGCAGATTCGGTGTGCGAGGCAGAGTACATCGCTGCATCAGATGCTGCGAAAGAAGCTGTGTGGCTACGAAAGTTCATCTCCAAGCTTGGAGTGACACCTTCCATAGATGAACCAGTCCTTTTATACAGTGATAGCACTGGTGCCATAGCTCAAGCAAAGGAACCACGAGCACATCAGCGCACCAAGCATATACTGCGCTGGTTTCATCTTATTCAAGAGACAGTAGACCGAGGTGACATAAATCTTCAGAAGATTGATGGAAAGAAAAACCTAGGTGACCCATTTACTAAAGCACTCAGCATCAAGGAGTTTGACAACTATAAGTAGAAGATGGGTATTAGATACTGTAATGAGTGGCTTTAGGCTAAGTGGGAGTTTGTTGGGAATTGTATCCTAAAGCCAATCATTTGATGATTGTGCTGATGTAAATTGTATATAAATTGATATATTAATAAAAGTTATTTGGCAGTTTATTCATAACAAGAATATCTTCTTAATACTCCTGAAAGTAATGAAGCCCTTAGGATCTTCCTCATGATAAAAGAGGATTTATCTTAGAAGGTCCTTAAAAGAGTTCGTGACCAAATGATATACTATGACAGGGCCATAGTACTATTAATTATAGAACGTTGTATATCATATTTGTTGGTTATCCTCTTAACCAAAGAGTGTAGAGACACTGGTATGACATACAGGTGAAAGTGTAGGAGTACATTTCACCGAACGTGACTCATTTCCGGATACTCTACTGTCAAGAATTAATTCGAGAAGATATAGGTATAAGTATCCTTTAGACCTGAAGATCACAACCAGTGGCTTACAAGCAACTCATTGTACTTAGGTGCCGAACCACCTGGATTTCTAATCCAGCTACGAAAGGTTACTGGGTACAGTCAAGTACTTGTGGTAGTCAGTTGTGGATCAAGATGGAATTTGACTTATCCCATTAAAAGGAGAAATGCTTGTGTTTCAATTTAGCAAGACCTTGGCCAAGGCACTTCATGTGAAAGTCACATGATTACTAAAGTTGAAATCACTTTATGGATTTGCTATTTAGAGTTGACAGGCTCTTAAGCCATCCTTAGCATTTGTGGTCAAGAGGATGAATTATACGATAACTGTTTCTTAGGGTTTTTGGAGTTTGCTCGGCAACTCTTCGACCTATCCGGACGTCGGGTTTCATTGCTAGATGGGCACATCATTAGTATAGAAAGTTGTTTCTATGCTACCGGCTTAGGTTCAAACCTAGAGAGTCACACGCATAGAAGTTTCCTAGGATGATCTATTTGCTGATCAACGATTGAGAATCGTATATGATTTAATTAATCAATTTGATTGATTGAATTATCTCAATTGGGTTAAGTACAATTGAATAAGATTCAATTTGGTTTAAGTCTATTAGAAGGACAAGTCAATTTCAAATATTGATTTGAAATTAGACTTGATTTGAATTTAAATAGATTCAGGACTAGCCAAATTTGATTTGGGCTTGGACCATGATCTATGTGGGTTAAGTCAAATAAATTCAGATCAGAACCCAAACCTCTCGAATATGGATCTCATATGATGAGATGGCTAAAATCTCATCTCATGAGATAGAATTTAATGCATGACATTTATTTACCGAATATCGGATTTATCCCTCGTCTCTTTGGTTTTCTCCAAACGACGGAACTAAACCAAATGCCGCGACTCTTTGGTTTTCTCCGAACGTCGGAATTAAACCAAGCACCGCACCTTCGACGTCTCTTCGCTTTTGCCAAACGACGGATTCTTAAATGCCAGAATTAAATGTCAAGGCTAAATCGAGACTATAAATAGAGGGCATTCCCTCACCAGAGAACACAGAAAAAAAAAATAGAACAACAATACACGATTTGTCGTGTATTGTAATTCTAAATTGTCGTGGATTGTAATTCTAAAATGTTAGAATAGAAAATCCTTCTGGTGTTAGCGAAAGCCTGTTGGATCTTGGAGGAAGATTCAAGATCAGCAAAGCTATTTTTCCGCGAGCTAGCACTCCCGAAAATCTGATCATTCGGGGCTTCGCGTTGACGATACTAGAGGCCGGACGATTGAATGACTGCAGAGCAATAAGGATTTACCTACTGTTCTTAAGGTAAGTGATTTGATTCCTTGATCTTAAGGCAGGCTTCAAGATAATAGTGTGACTAGTCATCTTGAAGATCAAGATATGATCTTGATGTTTTTATATGCATATTTTAGATCAAATGACCCTGAATATATAGGCAAAGATATGATCTTGATGCATATTAGATAGATTAATATGTAATCTTTTAATTTCTACAATGATAATAGTTATCAATTTTAAAAATATGCATGCCTCGGAGACTATTTCTCCCTGTATGAAGTATACAATAAAATATTTAATATAAATAATTATTTGAACATATATTAAAAATTAAATATTTATTAAGATAATACACATAATATTATTATAAATAATAATTATTATAATTATTTAATATAATTAAATATTACAAAATATTCTTATTAGTAATATTAATTAATCTATAATATTATTATAACATTAATAACAATATATATTTATTATATTAAAATAAATATTATAAGATAATATAATAATATAATTAAATAAAATAATTATTTAGTAGTATTATTATATTATTAATTATATGATAAATTTAATATTATATCGCATATTACATTACATAATATTAAGATAATAGTGATTATAATAATAATTAAAATATAAATTATATTGAAATAATTAACTATTATATGTATACTTTGACATAATTATTTTTTATTATTTATATATATATAAATAAATTAATTGAAATTTTAATGTAACATATTATATTAAAAAAATTTACAATATTAGTCATATATGTATGTATGTATGTATGTATGTATGTATGTATGTGTTTATTTATAATGAATTTATAGCTATATATTGTATAAGTTATTTGAGGGGTAATTTCGGTAAAAAAAAATAGTGAAGATTTTCATTCACGACAATCTTAGATTATCCATCTCGAGAATCAGATTGGAAATCTGATTTTTAAGGCGACATTAGATATTCATGCTCAACCAAACTTATCTGTGGGATTGCCACCGTCAAGTACGATGGGAACTTCGAAATGACCCCAACAACCAAACGCCCCTCAGCGTAAGGTCGGCCTTCTGCTAGCATGGTATTTCAAAAAACGAATAGGAAAGGAATCAAAAAAGTATGGCGTTGGTGAAGGGTACTTTTTTCAAGTGGCCAGAGATGTCGGGCGTGATTCCAAAGGGTGTGGACCTCAGATAAAAAACAACAAGAGTGCAAGTCTGACACGGCTCTCGCCGATAGAGACAGACCTGTCGGCCATAATTTCAAAAGAGTGTGGGCCTAGTTGATCGTGCAGGTCTGACACCGCTCTAGCCAATAGAGATGGACCTGAGGTCTTGTTTGGAGGAGAAAGTCCTGAGGTCGTGTTTGGAGAGGAAGAGAAGGCCGAGTTCTGTTAGATATTTTTTTAGTTTACAACTCTGTTTTTAATGATGAAGATAGGGGAAGAGATTCATAATCTGCCTGCTTAGTAGTATTATTAATAAAAATCTGATCATAATTACCATCTCTTATATCATTAAAACAAAAAAGGGGGAAAAACAAAGAAATGACACATTAAGAAATTTATCTTGGGAGAATTGGCTTTCACATGACCAATGCAAGGTACAATCATTTCCAAGATAAACCGTAAATGTAATCATGCGTTCTTTTATCTGTCTCACATGTTTTGCTGTGACCGATTACTTTACTGGCATGAGTGTCTTGTTGCATTCAATAAAATTGAGCATTTTAAATAAAAACTCAGAAACATCTCATTGCAGGTGCCTGTGACATCCCAAACCCATCTAAGGCTTGGCTCGTGACACGGCATATGCTTTCCTTGGCAACACCAAAGTTTTCTGATCTCTAATAAGATAGAAGTCAGGGATTACCCAATCTCTCAATGTCTGGCAGCAGTACCTTGTGCTAATAAAATATAACTTGGGATGTTCCAGACTCACTACATAAATAATCTACACATCATTAATACATGCGAACCAAATTAAATTATGGATTGAAAATTGTACTTATCCAAAGGTTCCCATGGTCTGGTAGGGACATAAGCATTGTTATCAGCAACCTGCAGGGAGTCCCCAGTTTTTTAACCCAATTTTTTTAGCTCAAAAAAAATATAAAAAAAAGCAAGCTGGAAAAAACTATTTTTACTGATTGGTGTTGCCAATTAACGAAAGGCTGAATTGTAAAAACTTGACTTATGTTCTTAAGTCACTGCAAGTAGACTGGGAAAAAACCTAACAACTACGGCATTGACTAAGCTGTAATAGAAGTCCGCACCACTTAATGGCCAGCATTCACGTTCAAGGTTGAGAACCCAGGATCCGTCCGTCATGGTTCTTTTGGGGAAAAAAAAAAAAACCGTGTGAGTCCCAGATATGAATAATAAAAGTCTAACTTTTGTGGTATGTTTTTTAAATGTCTGATGGTAATTAAATTTCATTGCACATCAAATAATTCCAAGCCATTAAAGCCTACTCAAACTTGGAATGCAATGAATCAATTTGATCTAATCAAACCTACTTAACTAGATGGAATTTTGTCCTTCCATGACATATAAATGTTTGAAATGAGTCGAATCATAATATAAGGCTAACGCATGCCAAATTGATTGACACCATCTCAACTTTAGTAGTTATTAAGGCTTGCAAATGGATCGAAGAGACCCATGACCAACCTAATATCAACTCAATTAGACCTGATCCAATGTATATTTAGAGAGTCATGGGTTAGGTCAAGTTTGAAAATTGGACTCGATTGAAATTTTAAATCAAATCAGATCAAAAAAAAAAAAAAAAAATGAAAATCTTTTAATCTTAACAAATATGCAAATCTTGTTTCCTTCACTTTTAATTATCTTAATAAATTTATTGAATAACTCTAACTTAAATCAATTCTTTTTTTTAATCTTAATAACTAGATCTTCTTCAATCTTTTTTCTCTAATTATATCTAAATATTTATATTTTATTATTTTAATAGATTCTTATTTACAATGTCTCTTAATATATGAATAAAGATTTTAAGTATCATAATTTATAAACTTAAGGATAATCATTTATTTGGGTAGAACTAAAGTATTTTGAATAAAAATTTGAGTTTAAATTTAAGTTTAAGTTAATTTTTTAATTTTAATTAACTTATATTTTGATTATTATTATTATTTTTAACTATAAAATATTAGTTAAATGCTTGTCTTAAATATTATATTTTGGATTAAATTTTAATGGACTTTAATGACTCATTGAATATAAAATTTTTTATATACTTTATTCAATCTAATAAATAAATAAATTAAAATTAAAATATAAAATTAGATTGAATCTAAATTAGATAAGACCTGATCTCATCCGTTCTATTTGCAGCCCTTGCAGTTGTTAAAAGATCATAAAGAAGCTATTCACCAACATTTTGTTCGATGACTTGCACGCTAACTTTAATTTTATATTCCGTCGGGAAACTTTGGTTAACTTATTCCGCGATCCCCGAGATTGCATTATCCGAATACGACCGTTCAGGTCAAGAGGCTAAGTTAATTAAAGGCAACATGTAAAAAAAAAAAAAAAAAGTAACGATGAGAGCACGGCAAATTCTGAGAAAGGGAATCATTTCACGTGAAGCACGGCAAATTCTGAGAAAGGGACCCATTCACGTGCATGCAATTTCTGAGAAAGGGACCATTCACGTGCATCGAAAGGGACCCATTCACGCAAACTCTGTTTTGGATGATTGAGAGATTCATCCTCTACACAACGTCTGTTCGGCTAAGCAGTGAAGCTGTGTAGATCCAGGGATGGCGATGATCTTAGAGTCTTTTGTTGGGAAATTGGTCGAGAGGCTCTATGATTCCATTGGTGAAAGAGTGATGATGGTGTTAGGGGTGAAGGGCGAGATGGAAGAGCTTCGGAAGAAGTTGGAGAGCATGCAAGGACAGCTTGAGGATGCAGAGAGAAGGCGGCTCCAAGATCCAGCCATCAACAAGTGGGTAGCCAAGCTGAAAGACATCATGTTGAGGTTGATGACATCATAGATCTCTCCAGAATCAAGGGTGCAAAGCGTGGAAGGTCACCGGATGATCAGGCATCAACATCGCTGGGTGGGTATTTGCTCCCCATGCTTTCTAGCTGTAGTAATTTGTTATCTGACTATGATATTGCCAATAGAATTAAAACTTTGAATGGTAAACTGAATGAGATCATGGAAGATAGAATAGTTATTCCCAGGCTAGGGCACAGCAACAGAAATGTCACAGCAGCGAGCGGAGTGAATCTTAGACAGAGCTCTCCTCTCGTTGAATTGGACATAGTAGGAACAGACATCGAGGATGCTACCAAGGGTCTTGTGGAGAAGTTGGTGCAGGAAGATATACCAAAATGCTGTATTTTTGCAATCGACGGCATGGGGGGAATCGGCAAGACCACGCTTGCTCAGAAGATATACAATGATCCAAAGGTAGTTCACAACTTTCAGACTCGAATATGGGTGTGTGTTCACAGGAATTTTCAGAGATCGATGTGCTGAAACAGATGATAAGGGGTGCCAATGGGGAGGATGGAGTATTGAATACAAAAGCGAAACTATTGAGTACGAAAGCGCAACTCCTACCCATGCTCAGAGATGCTGTTTCTGGAAAACGTCTGTTTGTTGTCTTGGATGATGTATGGCAAGCAAATGTGTGGGTCGATTTACTTCGAACTCCCCTTCAAACTGGTGTAGCTATCGGTCGGATCTTGGTTACCACTAGAGATGAAAATATTGCTAGAGGAATGAGGGCAGTACACACCCACAAAGTGGAGCTATTACCTGAGAATTCTGGTTGGGAGCTCCTCTGCAAGAAAGTGTTTGCAAGCGGGGAGGAGGCAGAGATGGAGATGTTAAAAGATATTGGGAGTCAAATTGTTGAGAAATGCCACGGTCTTCCTCTTGCAATCAAGACTATTGCCGGCCTCTTAACCATGAAGGATAAAAGCAGGAGTGAGTGGGAAAAAGTTCTTAGAAGTGATGCATGGTCTATGAGCAACCTTCCTGATGAACTTAGTGGAGCTTTGTATATGAGCTATGTGGATTTACCATCCTACCTCAAACAGTGCTTTCTTTACCTCGCTCTATTTCCAGAAGATTATTACTTCGATCGTGATGCGCTTGTGCAGTTCTGGGTGGCCGAAGGTTTGGTGAAAACTCATGAGGATAGATGGATGGAACAGGTTTTGGAGGCAGAGCAATACTATGAAGAGTTGATAAGGAGGAACATTCTGCAACTTATATGTGTGCGACCTAGCTCATGTAACATGCATGATCTCTTACGATCTCTTGCTCAGTTTTTGTCACAAGATGAAAGTTTCTATGGAGATGTACATGAATTAAACGCCACCACTTTGTCAAAGCTTCGGCGCCTGTCAATTGGAAGAAGAGGAGAGACGGCAGCAGTCCCTAGTTCTTTAATAGAACGAATTGTTTGAGGACCCTGATCAAGTTTCAGAGCCCATCAGGTTTTGAAAATGATTTGCTCGTGAGATTAACTCATCTCCGTATCTTGCATCTAGATGGGAGAGATATTGGGAGCATCCCGGATTCTATTGGAACTTTAATACACCTTAGACTCCTTGATCTTAGTTTTACAAATGTTTCCATCCTACCGGAATCTCTTGGTTTCCTTGCAAACCTACAAATATTGAAACTCCATGGTTGCTACCATCTGCAGGTGCTTCCCAAGAGCATCACTCGGCTTTTCAATCTCAGATGTCTTGATATTCTCGGTACAGCATTGAGTTTTGTGCCTAAAGGGATTGGAAAATTAGAACAACTTGTTGAACTCAAAGGATTTATTGTGGGTGATGATAGGAACAGCGCCGGTGATGAATTGAAGAGTTGCAGAGTCTCTCCCGCCTCAGAATTCTCCAGATTGGAGAGGGCATCGAACAGGGACAGATTGGAGAGGGCATCGAACAGGGCTCGAATTTTGGACAATAAACCCTACTTAAAGAAATTATGGCTAAGTTGCTGGCCAGAAAATGAAAATGTGATGGACGATGAGAAGATCCGTCGGATCGAGGAGATCTTCGAGGACTTGACCCCTCCGAGAAGCATAGAAGATCTAAATATATCTCATTTCTTTGGCCGGAGGTATCCTGGCTGGATGATGTCATCGTCTTTGGGAGATGATCTTCCTAACCTGAAATATTTGGAGCTTAACCAATGCAAATGCCGAGAGCTTCCACCGCTGGGTCAGTTGCCCCAGTTGATCTATCTCAAAATTTCCTTTGTATCTACAATTACATCGATTGGTCCTGAATTTCTTGGCGGTGGTGTAAGGCAGGGATCTCATACAGCAGGGCCAACCTTCTTTCCCAAGCTCGAAACCCTGTACTTTTTCTTTATGAAGGAATGGGAAGAATGGGAGATAAGCGAACAAGTAGCATCTCAGTCAGCGTTGCTGCTGCCTCGTCTAAAGAAATTGGAAATTTATTATTGTTGCAAGTTGAGAGCTCTTCCCAATGTCTTTAAGCAGGCCACCACGATGCAAAACTTGCGTATTACTAAAGCTGAGGAGCTGAGAGGAGTCGAGAACCTTCCTTTTTTATCGAATCAGCTATACATCCAAGGGTCTAAATGTTTGGAAAAGATCTCAAATTTACCTGCTCTAAAGAGACTAAGCATATGTGAATGCCCAGCATTGAGGAGCGTGGAGATTCTGAATGCTCTGCAATGCCTGGAGTTGTATGATGAATCCATGGACAGCCTCCCGGAGTGGATTTTGGGACTTCTCCAAGAACGACAGCACCATCATCAAGACAAACTTGAGTTGATCCTGGATTGCAATGTCCGCCTGCTCACGAGGTGCCTCATGGGACGACCAGGCTGGCCCATCATCCAACAGTTCTCTCGAGTCAGTGCCAAAGCTTCCACCAACACTGGAGAAGATAGTCTACATTATTATCTACATTATACCAAGGTACCTTTTAGCTACCAAACCAACCTTGAGTCTGATGGCTCAAATGATGAATCTGATGGCTCAAACGATGAGTAGAGTCTTTCTCCACATCATTTTATTTTCTATGAAAGGTGCTTCTTAGCTCATCTGGTACCTTGTTACTGAATGTTGCCATGCATCAACTTTATTTCTCGCTTTCGTATCAGTGTTCCTATGTAATATCTATGTACTGGACTTTCAAAGGAATCCATGATCAGTGAAACATGTTAGTAGGTATAGAGAGCTGTAAATTAAGTTTTGAGAACTCTTTAGAGTTGGAACAAATTAATTGTAATATGTCTCAATCTTCAGCACGTTTTTTTATGAAAAGAAACCTCCTTGACAGAGGTCTATATATAAGTTGCCTGGTAATTTTCTAGGAACAAGTAGGTAGTTAATTGACTGCATTGTAATTTTACAACTTGAAAATAGAAACATAGATTTGCTCCATAACCAGAAGTCACTCTGCTTCAACCCTCAGCCTTTTTTGAAGCTCTTTAAGGATCTCCTCAAGCCTTAGCCTTTGTTCTCTTAGAAAGTTTTTTTTTTCTTTTCTTCTGGTGATATCTTTATGTATTTAGCGCTCTTCTAGGTAAGCTCATGGAAAAGTCTTTTTCATCATGCTAAAGGTTAAGGTATGCCCATGGAACCACACTTTAGCATATAGCACTTGAAATAACTCAAAAACATAGCATTTGGTAGTGCCACTTTTTTCTCCCTATATTAGGCACCATAAGCCCGAACATTATAAAAGGCTGCTATAGAACTTAGTATGCATCCAGAACTACTATAGGAGCAACCATTACCAATTTTTAAATAATATTTAATATGGTTATCATACTAATAGCTGATGCATTAAATTGGTCATGTACAAGATGCGCTTGCATGCTTTATTTGACAAATATAAAGGAAGCTTAAGAAAGGTTCCTAGTAGAACACATTTCAACAAGTTATAATTAGCAATTTGGCATCATTAAGTTTTCTTAGTATTTTTTTTTAAATCATGTAGCTAGTCCATTATATAATTTTGAAAAGTTTGGTTTAAGTCAATGCTCTTATATGCAGACTAGGCTAGGAAGAGGTTAACGTGTCAGGATATGTTGGGCAGGTCAAATATGGAGCTACAAGTCCAACGCCCTTCCAATGGACATCAGTTGGATTTGTAGTATTAGAAGGAGAAATTTAGAGGCCTAAGTCAATAAAAATAATAATAGCAAGCCCATAAAGCCAATGCCACCTTTACCTCTAGTCCCACTTTCTACAAAAGTGATGTCAAAACCATCCCTATGAATCTACACACAATTTGGTAGCCAATATGATGTAACTATGGCCTCAACTAAAGCCTTGTGCTTAACCCTAGCTAGCATGAAGGGAGCCTGGATCTCTTTGGCTCCAGACTGCTATGATGGTAAACTTTTACAATCTAGCATGGCTATCTCGGATTAAATGTTGGGCCGAGCCCAGCCCAAAGCCTACGACAGATTCCCCAACTGTTGTGTCAAACTAAACCTTTTTTTTTTTCTTTCGTATCATACACCAACTAATATTTACCTCCACATATTCTTCAAAGAAATTTAGGATTCCAAATGTTCATAAGAGAATTGGAGATAGAGAAGCCCAAACCACATCTTGATTGGATGATTTAAGCTCTCATATAAACAAATTAACTAAAGCCAGCTCCAGAACGAAGGAAAATAAAATTAAAGGGAACAAGAGAATGGACCAGAAAGTGGGCCAAGGTAGCAAGAATCTCCATAAGAATCTCCCACAATGTGAGACCCAAGTTGCCATGCACTGCCGAGAGGGGAACAAGGACCATGCACAGAGGATGATTAAGCCATGCCTAAAATTTATTAAAACTCCGAGTTTAAGCTTATCCAAAAAATTAGATGCACCTTGGTTTCCAGGGCCAAACCTACCCAATGACTCTAAACCTACACCCAGGCCCAGGGGTTTGTCCTTCATGCCCTCAAACCAGGCCCATTCAGCCTGCAAATAGCACTACACAACATCATGTGCTCCAAGGAATGATAGCAAAACCTGCTGGGCAACTTTTGTGGAACAAGAACCAACTAGAATGAATACGACCTAAGAAAGAAAAGGCCTCTGTCAAATAGGTGTATTCTTTTTTAAAAAAACATTTCCTTTGGTAGAGTTGATCAAACCAAGCAAACCAATTATTTAATATTATTACTTATTCAACACGAACAAGAACAAATATAGCATTAACCTGATATAGTAGTAATCAATAGCTAGTAACATAATATGTTCTTTTATTCTTTAATCATAGTACAAGATGATCAAGGATCACATTAGCTACAGTAATTGTTACATGGAAGAGATTATATGGCCTTTTGGAGTCAACATTTTCATCCGGTTTTTTGAATATTTTAGTTGGCATATGAAATTGTGAGGTTTGAAGCACAAAATATGTTGGAATAAATTTTTTCCAGGAATCTTATATATACACACTCAATTTTGAAATATAGCATTACCAGAAGGAGGGGTTTTAATCTTTGATTCCCATAATGTGGGTATATTTTCTATATTTTTTATCAAAATTGCCCCTCACCTTTAAATACATTTTCTTACCAAAAAAAAAGAATGCTGCCTACTCCCACCATTTGGCTTGATAATGGAACCTGACAAACGGAACACGCTTGCCAAAGGAACTCACCATCATCCTTCCGCTGCCCAACCTGCCCGCTTTTGCTAGAAAACTCAACAGAAAGATAGTCGAGCAACACTTCTGCAGGCATGCCATTCCTTGTCTAAGGATTTGTTTCTGTTATTTTTTTTCTCAATCACTAAGAGAGAGAGAGAGAGAGAGAGAGAGAGAGAGTGGGGGGAAAGCACTTTGCCAATGTTTTGCTGGCCATATTTGAGAAGGCTAAGGAGTACCGTGTCCTTAGAGACACTAACAAAAGAGAAAAGGATGGGATTAGAAGGATAATTTTTGTTTTGCTGTCGATTTTTCTTTTCTTTTTTTTGTTTTTTATTCATTAGGGCTACCTCCTTCTTATTTTTAACACTTATTTCGGTTACTTATATAACAAAGAATGAGGATACGAGGCATATCCTTATTTTTTTAAGTAAAAAATAAAAAAGTCATATTTCTATTATGTTACTTATAAAATTCTTTATCAAAGAATAAGGATATAACTTTTAACTTCTTTGAAAGATTATGATTGAAGTTTTTTTTTACCCCCTTCATCTCCTATAAGATTAGATTTTGGCTTCAAAGAGAGAAAGTAGAGATGACCAGCTTATGTCTTATGGACTAAAACTCTGTTAGGTCAAGGATGAAAATCATTTGTATAGCTTACAGGTTTAAATCTCGATATATTGGATTCATTTTAGATTTGATTACGTTCATACACATATCACAGTTGATCATAGAGGAGGCTAAATAGCAAATTTAGGCTCAAGGCAGTTAGATCTTGAAGGACATTAGGTTGAAGTTTTCAATGTAGCAAGGCATTTTTTCTAAATGGGAACAAGAGAGTGAGAGAGAGGGAGAGATAGAGAGGCTCTCGAGTATTGTTTTGAGCAAACATTTTTATACAAATTCTCAAATAAATTGGTCGATACCTGAAATTCCAATGTTTGAAGTGTAATAAATTATTCTCAGGAATTTCACTGGCATACAATTTGAGGAATATTGTAAGATTAACAAGGGGAAGGATACTAATCTTTGATTCCTAAGAATAAAAAATTATCATAAAAATTTAACCCTTCCAACTCCAAACAACCCCTTATTTCTTTGTGCTTTTAAGCTATTTGGTAGGATATCCCCTATTCTTTTCCTATATCTTAAGAAGCACGGTAGCAAGGGATAAAAAGGAATTATTACTTCATAGACTTAGATATATAATATTATGCTAAGTTGCAGTCTACCCAAGGGTTAGAGCCCTATGTTAATTAATATGTAATAAATGGTTTGTTTAAAAAAAGTTTCTTTTCTAGTCTCTAGGATATTTATTTTTTAATTCTAACCTATGATGATTAAAGCAAATAATTCGCTAACGAATGAGGTACTAAGAAATTGAACAGCAGTATCCATAAAAATAACATATGTTTGTTCAGAATAACAAGAATGCTTGTAAAATATTATAATAAGATTCCTCTATTATAGAAGTAGAGGAATCTTGCCAAAGCTAAAGTTATTGTAGAGAAATCCTTGTAGAAAAATTCTGATTGACTAATCATATAAAACCTTATTTTCCTTTACTTTAAATAAATTCTCAATTCATTCAGCTAAACCTCAATCAAAATAATATTCTCTGGTTTATCTCAACAACCACACCTCCTCTCACCTTTTTTTCCTCTTAATTATCTTTGAACATTGTTATTTTTTAAATAAATTCCCCTTTATTGCATTCCCTAAAATATCAATATATAATTTTACAAATAATTTGAGAATGATCAATATGTCAAATAAAATTAAAAAAAATTGAATCAAAATCTAGGCTTAGGTTGACTTCATAAATTTTATTTCATATTGTCATTTTCTATTTAATTAACTAAATTTTTAGTTATTAAAAAGAACTAATTACTTGATGTAAACCACAAATTTGACCTGATTCTAATCATCCTTAAACCCATCCTAAACAAAAAAACCCTGCTGGATCTAATATATTTTTATAAATCCAATCACCTGAACTGATTAGCTAATATATTAGATAAGATTTTCTGAACATAAAGTTAAATTGGGTCAAAGTTAACTAAGCATAAATCTTGCCCGACCTATTTTTAGCCTAATGTAGCAAGGCAATGAAGGCGGTGAAAGTAGAGTTGGGCACTAGTAACAAACAGGTCATGCTGGGCACAGCACGCCCAAAAAAATTTCAGGCCGGGCCATGCTAGGCACGGCTCCTAACGGCTATATAACAGTTATATTAAAGGATATTTTTGGAAAAAAAATTGAAACTTTTATAAATAGCCCATTTCTCCCTTATTTTTACCATACCAAACCAACTCATCTCTCCTTCTTTACTACTACTATTTCTCTCTTCTAGCAAGCTCTAGCAATTTAATTTTTAGCTTGCAAGTGTTCTAGCAAGTGTTCTACAGCTCTAGCAAGCGTTCAAGTACTATACAAGAGGAGGTTCTTGTTGAGAAGTGCAAGAGAAAGAATATCATTTCTTGTTGAGAGGCGACTAGCGAGAGCACAAGAGGAAGCCCAGTAGCTCACAAATCTTGGCTTCATGCCTCTATCTTTGATCCTCTTCTTAATTCCTTCTTGTGGTTAGTTTTTATTTTTTTACATTTATTAATTAAAAATTTTAGATATGGCACCTTATAACAAAAGTAATTTTG
Source organism: Calamus simplicifolius (assembly GCA_900491605.1). Taxonomy (NCBI): domain Eukaryota; kingdom Viridiplantae; phylum Streptophyta; class Magnoliopsida; order Arecales; family Arecaceae; genus Calamus; species Calamus simplicifolius. Next base: position 1,014,063 of record UESW01004192.1, on the reverse strand, counting down.
GCATCCATCCTTTTTCTAAGGGGAGGAAACTAATTCCCAACCCTAACCCCGAATATAAATTTTCTTTAAAGCCAGTGTCAGTGAATGTCAAACCTCTTCTCGTAAGAAGACTAGTAATGTTTGGAATGATTTCGATAGAATTATGGTTGATGGAGTCTACAAAGCAAAATATAGAAAATGTGCAAAACTTTATAGTTGCAATAGTACTGAAGGAACATTGCATTTAAAAAGATATATAGAAACTCATAGGATACATGATTTTCATCAGCAAAGTACTCTTAATATACAAGAGGGATCACTTGTAGGTAATTTTGTATATAACCATAAAATTAAAGAAAATTACTTATAAGATGGATAGTTCAGATTGAATTATCTTTTAGTTTATGCGAATCTTTTAATTTTAAACATTATGTTCAATTAGGCTTATAACCTTCTTATAGAAGAACTAGGCATACATTTAGAAGGATGGCTATGACAAACTTTTTAGCAATGAAACAAAGTTTAATTGAAACACTTTCAAATTTAAATGTTAGAATTTCTTTAACTTTTGATATTTAGTCGGCATCTATAGGTAGTAATTATTTTATTGCTATTACTTCTTATTATATTGATAATGATTGGCAACTAGATAAATAAATTCTTGCTTTTCATGCTTTTGATTTTTTGTATTCAAGACAACAAATTTCAAATGCTATTTATCAAACTACATGCAAATATAATATTAATAATAAAATAATATCTATTACTTTTGATAATGCATCTAATAATAATTGTACTATTGCATTATTATATGACTCTTTGAATCACATTTTAAATGGATAATTATTTCATATTAGATGTACATGTCATATATTAAATCTTTCTATTCAATATGGCATGAACATAATTCAAGAGGTTATTTCAAAAATTAGATATGCAGTTTCTTTTATTCATGCTTTAAGAGCAAGACTTCAAGAATTTAAATAATTATGTGAAGATCATGGTAAACATTTTAAAAAATTTAAACTTGATGTAATTACTCGTTGGAATAGTACCTATACTGTTGCCCAGATGTAGCAACCCAAGAGGAGGGTAAATTATTTAAAAATTAATTATAAGCGTAGATATGTGCTTAATCAATAATTAAGAAATTAATTCACAGCAGTGTAGTGGAGTGCACGAAACAAAATTACACAGAATATGCAATCACAAACACAATAGGGTTTATAGTGGTTCGGTGCCAAACTCGGCTCCTACATCCACTCTCCAAAAATCCTTTGAGAATTTCACTAATCGTATCACAATGATTACAACCCCTAGCCTTCCCGGCTAGTCACAAGGCAGCCAATCCCCTAGCCTTCCCGGCTAGTCCTCTTGTTTCACAGCACAAGGCAGTCAAACCCCTAGCCTTCCCGGCTAGTCCTCTTGTTTCACAGCACAAGGAAGCCAAACAACAATCTAGGATTATCTCTAACCCTATTACAAGAAATATCAGAGAATATGACGAATAGCTCCTAATTTGAGCAAATATTCAAAAATACTTTACAAATATCGAAGCAAGTCTTCAGCAATGGATGTGGATCTCCAGGTAGCTAAAACTTGGAAGTGCTTAACCGGATCTGGACGACTTGAGCAAGGATAGAGATTTGCAACTTCAAAGCACAGCAACTTGCTCTTTAATACTCTAGAAAATATGCAATGAACACTCTCTTTTTGATTTCTTTCTTTCTCTCTTTTTCTCTTTCAGATTTTCATAGATTTTGTCAACAAGAAAAACATCAAATCGTCTCTTCTGTTCTTCGTGTTCCTCTAATCACATCTATTTAAACCAACACAAAAATAATATCAGTTATACACATTGGTAAATAGAGGAAATTAGAAACGGGAAGAAATATAACCGTTTGAATTTATTTCCCTAAACATTGATTGCTTTTAATCCTTTAGCAAAAGAAAGATTTCTTTCAAACACCAAAAGAAAAATGTGTAAACGGAAATGTAATAAAAGAGAGAGAGAAAGAGCATTTAAAACTTGAGAGAGCTGGTTGGCTGGAATTAATTTCCAGCAACCCTCTTTGAAGTCGTGCGGCCCATGGAGAAGAAAGGGCGAGCAAAGGCTAAAGCTAGCAAAGCTAGCTAACCCTCCAAGCTAGCTAGCTAGCTAGCAAGGACTCCCATGGCAACAATACAGCCATAGATGTGAAATAAAGTAGCTAGCTTGCTCCAAGCTAGCTAGCTAGCTAGCAAGGACTCCCATGGCAACAATTCAGCCATAGATGTGAAATAAAGTAGCTAGCTAGCAAGCTAGCTTAATCCAAAATCCACACGGTTTAGAAAAGAAGCCAGGAGAAGCTTTCATGCATTAATAGAAAAGTTGTTAGCTTTAGAGGTAGCTAAGGCCCAAACTAGTTAGCTCATCAGCTAACTAGCTACATAGACAAGCAAGAGAAACGTTTCATGCACAGAAGGCTTTTGAAGTCCAGCTAGCTCTTCAGTTAGCTAATTTAAAAGTGCATTAGGCCATGTAAAAAAAGTAGTTAGCTCAAGAGCTAACTCAATTCAATTATCATGCGGCTGGGAGGAGAAAAGCAATAAAGTAGTTAGCTTCCCAACTAGCTACATGAAAAGTTAACTCTATCATGCAAGAAAGTAGTTAGCTTGTTAGCTAACTGAATTTAAATTCATACGCCCAGGGAATGAAAAGCTTTGTCAAAATAGTTAGCTTGTTAGCTAACTCAGTCAAAGATTCATGCAAACCATCCAAGTAGGGGTGCAACTCGGGCTCATGAAACTCAGGTTTCCTTTAACCCTAACCCTAACCCTATTTATAAAATGTCAACCCTAACCCTAACCCTAACCCTAACCCTATTTGTAAAACCTCAACCCTAACCCTATTTTTAAAAATCGGGTTCGGGTTGAGTTTTGGGTTGAAATTCGGGTTGATAGAAAAAAATATATGATAATCTGAAACAAACAAGCTTAACATTGCACAAATAAGCTAAAGTTTGAAACAAATAAGCTTTATATTATACAAACAAGCTGAAGTTTGAAACAAACAAGCTTCACATTTCAAATTATATGTCTAAAAATATACATCTTTTACATAAGACTAAACAAAAAAAAGTACATTCTTAAACCAAAACATATTCAAAGTAATTCAAATGTTGCATAACATTTCAATAGCCACCATATGCATTGATGAAGTCACCTTTATCCTTCGAAAGAAGAAAATATTGAGACGATATAAAGAGCCAGTTAGAAGACCACATAAGTCTGGTATGAGAGATCTTTTCCAAGTAGTGAGACTGCATTCGACATTCAAAGCTCTCTAATTTTTTACTCATCACCGCTTTCCTAGATGTTTTAGTTTTCTGCTCATCACCTCTTCTCAGATGCTTTCATAAAATTTTAGCAAACTTCATATTAGAAGTTACAAATGTCTCAAAGAAGATAATTAAAAAAAATAAAGATACTAGTTTGGCCCACCAACATTACATGATAAAATGCAATGGTTAAAGGTATATTGCTTATTTTAAAAGGTAATGAAGATTCTAATGGAATGTTCATACCAAGAATCATCACTTCCATAAAACTATTGTCAGCTCTACATACTTTAAACCTAACAAACAAGGCTAAATCATTACTTTCACAACACCAGTGGGCCTGCTGCTTGTGGCTTTGCGGGTTCTGGTTTTCTCGGGTTCGGGTTGACTGCAACCCTAACCCGGCCCAAGTTGCAAATCGGTCCGGGTTCAATCCGGATCCTTTGGGTTCGGGTTAAGCAAATTAGAGTTTGAGTACTGCTGCAAATCGGATTCTGCGGGCCGGGTTCGAGTTGAACTCGGCCCAAGTTGCACCCCTACGTCCAAGGAGAAGCTAGCTCACCAGCTAGCTTGAAATAAATTGCATTCGGCCAAGAGAACCTGCGGGAAAAAGTATTTAGCTTTTTGGGATATATAGTTAACTCAAGAGGCTATCCAGCTAGCTGCCTAGCTAGCTGATTCCAAGAACCATTCCGTCAACACAGAAATTCAGTTGCAAATAGTTGTCTCTAGAGGCCAACCAGTCAACACGGTTTTAAGAATTACAGGAATGCCATTTACAGCTTCCAATGGGATTTACAGGAATGCCATTGACAGCCTTCAGTGGGATTTACAGGATTGCCATGCAATACTTTGAGAAATAATTTTTACATGATAAATCATCAAATATAGATTTAGTATTTTGAGAAATGAATGATCAAATATTGAAGAACCATAATAAAACATTTGGGCTTGAGGAAAAATATTTGGAATACAAATTCATTGGCTCATTTGAAAAATATTTTTCATGATATAAGAAACAATACAAGAGTTCATGCAAAGGTAGTTTTAGTCATTTATAAAACAAATATTTTGTGATACTTTTGAAGCAAAAGTCCATTTGAAAATTTCATTTGCCCTTTTCAAAAACATTTGGACTTACAAAAATACAATCACACTACCTTCATTTTACCTTTGTAATACCTTTCTTTTGGTATATAGAGTAATCCAATTTGGAGTAACATTATCTAGATGATTCACCTAAAATTTGTTTAACTTAACCACAACATACAAAAGAAAATATATAAAATTTTCTTTCCTTTTAATGTATATACTTTTCTCTTTACATGCTATTCTCTCCCATGTATGTTCCACGAATATAATGTATGCTAATCTCTCCCATAAATGTAAATGAAGTGTATGCTATTCTCTCTCCCTTTTTGTCATTAATCAAAAAGAGATGAAAGAATGTGCACAATTAAGCATTCGTCAAGGAAAAGACATTAAGCATTCATAATGCATTAAAAAGCATAAGTACATAATACAAACTATTAAGTTTATGGCTTGATCATACAAGATATAATTTCAACCATACAACAAAGATACATCAAAGTTCATTAAGGTTCATAATCTCAAATCATAAAAATAACATATATCAAGGTTTAAAATACGTCAAGGTCCAAATATATTAAAGTTCACAACAAAGTTTATATTATAAAGGAAAATTCTAATATTCAATAGTAACAATAAGATACAAAATTATTAATCATTTAATAACAATTATTTTTCATAACTCAATTGATACCAATTTAAAAAAAAAACTTTGAATGTAGGATCAAAATATCACCTTTTTTTTTATAAATATATTGGAGCAAGGTGGCAGTTTCATAGTTTGATATGCATTCAAATCATTGCCACATATAAGAATTGATACCACTTTCATACATCAAAGCACTTATAACAATAAGATATTTAATATTCAATACATCATAGTGCTTAATGCATCAAAGTATCCAAATATTCAAGTAAGTTTCTTCTCCCCCTTACTAATTTAAAAATGTGTTGACATACAATCTTAACAGATACTACATTAAATATTTGAGTTCAAATATGCTTACATTCTTCTCCCCCTTAATATTTTAAATTTGGTCTATATGTAATAAAAGTTTTATGCAAGAAATGATACCAATGTCATATAATCAAAACATTTTATAAATGTATCATGCTAATCTCAATGTATATATGAAAAAATACATAGGCATTCTATAACAATCATCATATTTCAGTTTCACATTTCATATGATAACATAAGATTTCTTACATAGGTGATATGCAAATAATATATTATAATAAAATATGCATCACCTTTATCAAATCCTTTTCATTTCATGCATAGGCAATTTATTATAAGATATGATCAAGAAATGATACCACTAATAAAGTAGGCATTTAATAGTCCAAGTCTTACAATAAAATCATATCAAGCAAGGAGTAAATAGATCAAGCTGATACCACTAGTTGCCGATCATGGGCCTGCAACCCATATCACTCGACAAATGTACCGATACTTTAGATTTCTTCATGCCAAACTTCTTCAAAATTTTCTTGATGTACAAGGATTGGCTTATGAAGATCCTCTTCTTTGATTGCTTGATTTGAAGTCTGATAATTGATTTTACCCATTATGCTCATCTCGAACTCCCCCTGCATGAACTTAGCAAAATCTTGGAACAAGAAATTATTAGTAGCACCGAATATAATGTCATCTTCATGAATTTGTACTATCAATATATCATCATTCTATCTTTTAATTCATAATATTGCATCAACATTTTCATTAATAAATTTATTGCTAATCAAGAACTTAATAAGCCTATCAAACCATGCCCGGGGTACTTGTCTCAAACCATATAAAGCTTTGTTCAATTGAATACACGGTTTGGAGACACAAGATTTTTGAAATCGGGTGGTTGATCAATAAATACTTGTTCAGCAATATATTCATTAAGGAAAGTGCTTTTAACATCCATTCAATATAATTTAATATTCATAAAGCAAGCAAATTCAAGAAGTAATCTAATAATCTTTAATTTAGCAATAGGAACATATGTTTCATCAAAATCAATATCTTCCTCTTGATTATATTCTATAGCTAACAATCTTGCTTTATTTCTAATGAAATTATCATGCTCATCCAATTTGTTTCTAAATTCTCATGTAATTTATCATGCATGTCATTTAGGCTCTATATGAAAAACAAATGCAAAATTAATACATGTATTTCTAAATGATGATCTAATCCTAATATCATGAGATGGATCACTTAATATTAGCTCTTTAGGATGATTATAGACATACCTTCATTAGCTTTCAAATTCAGCATTACCTTGTGGTTCATCATGTTGAATTTCTTCTTTATGTATCGCTTGTATCATTGAATGCAAAGTGAGCTTCTTGACTTGACTTTAATTTCATCTGTATCAATTAAAACCTTTTTCTTCCTTAATGGAAGATCATTAGATTCATCAAATATAATATGAATATAAGGTCTTATGTTCATTACAAGATTTTTCAAAGTGCCAATTCTTTTCTATGATCACTTCTAATAGATAAAATAGGAAAACCTTTTTCATTTGAAATTCTTCTAAGGAGTTTTAGAAAAACTGAAGATGCTTCATTTTTTCTAACTAAGAATAAAACTTATATAAATCAAGAAAATCATCAATAATCATGAATCCATATGCAAAAATTCTAAAAGATTAGAAGTCGAAATCATATTTTTAGACTTAAAAGAAATTTTTCAAAAATTTGCATGTATCACAAATCTTATCTTTTTCGGAATTCAATTTTGGCAAACCTTTAACCAAATTATTTTTGAATAATTTAGAAAGAAAATCCATGCTAACATAAGCAAGTTTATGATGCCATAACTAGATTTATCAATTTTAGCATCCATGACAACTAGACATTCAATAATCTGGTCATTAACAATATAAACATTACTATGCCTATGACTAATGGCTTTCATGTAGTCATCAACAGGATTTATAATTATGCAAAGAGATGATTCAACAAATAATTTTAAAACCTTTTTCATAAAATTGACTAATGCTAGACAAGTTATGATTCAATCCATTTAAAAACAAGATATTATTAACATAAGTAGAGGGAGTGATATCAATTTTATCAATGCCAATAATGTTACCTTGGTCATTACTTTCAAAGGTAACCACTCCTCCATCAATTGCATTTAAAGTGATGAATTGATATTCATCATCCATCAAGTGTCTTAAGCACCCGCTATCTAAGTATCATTTTCTTTTTGCTCCTCGGGTTGCAAGACACACCTGCATCCATAATATCAAGTTTTGCTTCTAGGTACCCAAGCTTTCTTGGGTCCTTTAGGGTTAGCTAAAATGGTTCCTTTTGGAACCCATATCCTTTTAACATTGTGTGTGTGACATATATATGCTTTGTGTCCAAGTTTACCACATTTGAAACATGTAACTTCAGTAGAATTATTAGCATGCACATAAATATTTTTTAAAAACTTTTATCTTTTTAAAGGATTGTATCCTAGGCCAGCTTTGTTAAAAACAGCTCTTTGATTTGCAAGAATCATGTTAAGTTTAGTATAGCTCAAAGGAAACTTATCTACAATAGGTTTCAATCTATCTACTTCATTTTTCAAATTCATATTTTCTTGTAATAAAACTTCATTTTCTTCTAATAGTTTATCCTTTTCTAAAGTAAGATTTTGAACTCGATTTTTCAAATCTTTATTTTTTGAACTGAGATTTGCGAAATCATCAATTAATTCATAAAATGTACCATGCAATTCATCAAATGTAAAATCATCTAACAAGTTGGGGTTTACCTCTTCATTGTTCGCCATAAGACAAAGATTTTCTTCTTCATTCTTCTCTTCTTCTTTAGAGCTTGATGCATCACTATCGCTCCATGTAGCTATCATAGCCTTCTTTTTAAATTTTTTGAGACCTTTCTTCAGATATGGACAATCTGGCTTGTAGTGTCCCGGTTTGTTGCATTCATAACAAATTACTTCATATTCTTTTTCATTGCTTGGTTCTCCTTTCATTAATGCTCTCTTTCTTCTTTCAAATTTCTTTCTCATGAATTTCTCAAAATTTCTTGTAATGAGAGCTAGATCATTTTCCTCATCACTTTTACTTGAGGTACTCTCATTTTCATCATTTAGGGCTACACTCTTTAGTCCCAATATTCTCTTGTTTTTGGATTTTTCATCAAAATGTTGTTGCTGCTGAAGCTCATGAGTTATCAATGAACCAACTAATTCTTCAAGAGAAGTGTGTTGAGGTCCTTGACTTCTTGAATTGCAGTAACTTTGGCCTCCCAAGACCTATGCAAGGATCTCAAAACTTTTCTAACAAGATCACCATTAGTATAAGATTTTTCAAGGCTTTTCAGCCCATTAATAATGTTAGTGAATCTTGTAAACATATCACCAATGCTTTCATATGATTCCATTTTAAACAATTCATATTCATATACAAACATATTTATTCTAGATTCTTTAACTTGATTGGTACCCTCATGGGTAACTTCAAGTCTATTCCAAATTTCCTTAGCAGATATGCATGTAGAAATACGATTAAATTCATTGGCATCTAAAGAACAATATAATACATTCATGGCTTTAGCATTCAGCTGAGCCATCTTCTTATCATGCACATCCCATTCCGTTTTTGGTTTGGGAATATCAATACCATCAAATTTAATAGTGGGTGTGTGAGGTCCATTGACTATGATACTCCATAAATCATAATCAAGTGCTTGAATAAAATTTTTTTATACGTGCTTTCCAATAAGTGTAATTTATGCCATCAAATAGAGGTGGTCTATTAGTTGACTGTCCCTCAGTCAAAACTGAACCTATTTGGATTGCTAAAGATCTTTGGCTCCAAGCTTGTCAAAGCTATAGGAATCAAGAGCACGCTGCTTTGATACCACTTGTTGCCCAGATGTAGTAACCCAAGAGGGGGGGTGAATTGGGTATTTAAAAATTAATTACAAGCGCAGATATGTGCTTAATCACTAATTAAGAAATTAGTTCGCAGTGGTGTAGTGGAGTGCACGAAACAAAATTACACAGAATATGCAATCACAAACACAATAGGGTTTATAGTGGTTCGGTGCCAAACTCGGCTCCTACATCCACTCACCAAAAATCCTTTGGAAATTTCACTAATCGTATCACAACGATTACAACCCCTAGCCTTCCCAGCTAGTCCTCTTGCTTCACGGCACAAGGCAGCCAAACCCCTAGCCTTTCCGGCTAGTCCTCTTGTTTCACAACACAAGACAGCCAAACCCCTAGCCTTCCCGGCTAGTCCTCTTGTTTTACGGCACAAGGAAGCCAAATAACAATCTAAGGTTATCTCTAACCCTATTACAAGAAATATCAGAGAATATGACAAATAGCTCCTAATTTGAGCAAATATTCAAAAATACTTTACAAATATCGAAGCAAGTCTTCAGCAATGGATGTGGATCTCCGAGGTAGCTGAAACTTGGAAGTGCTTCACCGGATCTGGACGACTTGAGCAAGGATAGAGATTTGCAACTTCAAAGCACAGCAACTTGCTCTTTAATAGTCCAGAAAATATGCAATGAACACTCTCTTTTTGATTTCTTTCTTTTTCTCTTTTTCTCTTTCAGATTTTCACAGATTTTGTCAACAAGAAAAACGTCAAGAAAATCGTCTCTTCTCTTCTTCGTGTTCCTCTAATCATATCTATTTAAACCAACACAAAAATAATATCCATTAGACACATTGTTAATAGAGGAAATTAGAAACGATAAGAAATATAACCATTTGAATTTATTTCCCTAAACATTGATTGCTTTTAATCCTTTGGCAAAAGAAAGATTTCTGTCAAACACCAAAAGAAAAATGTCATATCCTTGTAAACGGAAATGTAATAAAAGAGAGAGAAAGAGCATTTAAAACTTGAGAGAGCTGGTTGGCTGGAATTAATTTCCAGCAACCCTCTTTGAAGTCGTGCGGCCCATGGAGAAGAAAGGGAGAGCAAAGGCTAAAGCTAGCAAAGCTAGCTAACCCTCCAAGCTAGCTAGCTAGCTAGCAAGGACTCCCACGGCAAGAATTCAGCCATAGATGTGAAATAAAGTAGCTAGCTAGCAAGCTAGCTTAATCCAAAATCAACACGGTTTAGAAAAGAAGCCAGGAGAAGCTTTCATGCATTAATGGAAAAGTAGTTATCTTTAGAGGTAGCTAAGGCCCAAACTAGTTAGCTCATCAGCTAACTGGCTACATAGACAAGCAAGAGAAACGTTTCATGCATAGAAGGCTTTTGAAGTCCACCTAGCTCTTCAGTTATCTAATTTAAAAGTGCATGAGGCCATGCAAAAAGTTAGTTAGCTCAAGAGCTAACTCAATTCAATTATCATGCGGCTGGGAGGAGAAAAGCAATAAAGTAGTTAGCTTCCCAGCTAGCTACATGAAAAGTTAACTCTATCATGCAAGAAAGTAGTTAGCTTGTTAGCTAACTGAATTTAAATTCATGCGCCCAGGGAATGAAAAGCTTTGTCAAAATAGTTAGCTTGTTAGCTAACTCAGTCAAAGATTCATGCAAACCGTCCAAGGAGAAGCTAGCTCACCAGCTAGCTTGAAATAAATTGCATTCGGCCAAGAGAACCTGCAGGGAAAAGTATTTAGCTTTTTGGGATATCTAGTTAACTCAAGAGGCTAACCAGCTAGCTGCCTAGCTAGCTGATTCCAAGAACCATTCGGTCAACACAGAAATTCAGTTGCAAATAGTTGTCTCCAGAGGCCAACCAGTCAACACTGTTTTAAGAATTACAGAAATGACATTTACAGCTTCCAATGGGATTTACAGGAATGCCATTGACAGCCTTCAGTGGGATTTACAGGATTGCCATGCAATACCTTGAGAAATAATTTTTATATGATAAATCATCAAATATAGATTTAGTATTTTGAGAAATGAATGATCAAATATTGAAGAGCCATGATAAAACATTTGGGCTTGAGGAAAAACATTTGGAATACAAATTCATTGGCTCATTTGAAAAATATTTTTCATGCTATAAGAAACAATACAAGAGTTCATGCAAAGGTAGTTTTAGTCATTTATAAAACAAATATTTTGTGATACTTTTGAAGCAAAAGTCCATTTGAAAATTTTATTTGCCCTTTTCAAAAACATTTGGACTTACAAAAATACAATCACATTACCTTCATTTTACCTTTGTAATACCTTTCTTTTGGTATATAGAGTAATCCAATTTGGAGTAACATTATCTAGATGATTCACCTAAAATTTGTTTAACTTAACCACAAAATCATTAGTGTCATGCTTAATTATTTTGTTATCATCAAAATCAATATGAGGTCAACATATACTATGATACATGATGCATATCCATATAAGAACTTATTAAGTGCTTATATTAATGATTGTGGATTAGGATTTACATTGACTAAAACTAATTGGAATAAAGGTTAAATTTTAAAAGATTTTTTGGTTACTTTTTATGATGCTACAAATATTTTTTCTGGTATTTATTATCCAACTTCTTATTTATTTTTACAAAAAAACATACGTATTTAGTGAAAAATTTAAAGAATGTAGAAATGATGATGTTTAAATGCCTATTATACATCATATAAAAATTAAATGGAATGAATATTGGAATAGGATATACTCTTTGTATAATTTAGCTGCTGTTTTTTATCCTAGAGTTAAATTAAATGGTTTGAATATTCTAATTGATGAAAATTGTGAAAACATGAATCAAAATCCTAAACCCATTAAAGATGAGATAACATGACTTCTTAATGATATTTATGTTTTATATAATGATAAAATTCGTGGATCTAGAATACCTGCTCAAAGCTCTATTTCTTCTTCTAGATCTCGTTCGTCATCTATTTTTTCATTCATTAGAAGGCACACACATGCTTCATCTTCTTCTTCTTCTTCATCTTCATCTTCTTCATCTTTAATTAATGAGTTAGAATTTTATTTACGAAACGATCTTCATTCTGCATATGATGAAGATCAAATAGAGAGTCTAAATGTATTAGCTTAATGGAAGTGTTAAAAATTAATATCCTGTTATGTCTGTCATTGCATGGGATATTTTAGCTATGTCAATATCCATAGTAGCATTGAAATCCACTTTCAGTGCAGGTCGGTGTGTTCTGAACGAAAAAAGAAGTAGGATGACAGTGAGACTATTGAGATGCTTTTCTGCTTTAAAGATTGATTGGATGCTGAGGCGAGGCTTCAAGATAAAGGTGGGCATGACTTAACTAGTGAAGATGATGATGATACAAATACTACTGATGAGTGAGTCATCACTATTTTTATAATTATATATTTTTATTTTTTTAATTATTAAAGTGAGTTATCTTTATTTTTTTCTTCTTTCTTATTGTATTCTGGAAGTTAGGCCTAGCCTCCCTCCCTTCATATATTATTTTGATTTTAAATTAATAAATTGGTAGGGGTCTATGCCAAACCGTTAACCATTAAGATGACTTCATATTAATAAATTTCTTTGTTCTTAATAATTTTTTAATTTATTAAAAAAAATTATGGGCCGTGCCGGGCCACGTGGGCCGGCACGGATGTGGGCCGTGCCATGCCGGGCTGCATTTTTGAGCCCGGCATGACACGGCTTAATGGGCCCTGCCGGCACGGCATGGTACTGTAGTAGTACTGGGCCATACCAAGCACGGCCTGGTTCATGCCGAGGGCGGCATGGTCCGATGCCCAACTCTAGGTGAAAGTGCTGGCGGAAATAATTGCGAGGATAAAACATGATGCGTTCAGTCGACCTAACCGAACAATCAAATTTATATTAAAACAATGAGCTATATGATTTTATGAAATTTTTAATAATATTTATACAAAATTGAATGAAATTTTGGTCATATCAAGATCAAGACTGATGTTTAAAAAGAAAAATAATGGGTTAGCAAGGCAGCAAGTAAATAAGTTTGCTAAAAAAAAATGTCTTCCGAAGAATCTCTCATGTTTGGTATGAAGTTACAACCAAACCATCCCATATATACCCTGCTCCCTTTCTCCTACTTATGTACTCCGGCTTCAAACTGGAACTCTTGTTTATAGCTGCCAGAGCCAATGTTTCTTGAAAAAAAAAAAAAAGCGATGCCTCAACACAATCGTGTCAACCTACTTCGCCTGTTTTGCCGGGCAGGAGGTATGGTTGCAAGCCTTTAATGATTGTCACGATAATCTGGATTCTCTCCCAAGAAATCAGATCCGTCCAGTACTGCCTTTAGCAGAATGTATATGCATACATGAACAAAGTTTAACACTACATTGAAGCAGATATATCACTGACTTGTATGTGATGTCACTAACGAGTTGATATCTATCTAGCTCATGAAACCACCTTATGTGATTAAGTTGGGCACAATGACAAATTCAGACATGCAAGGGAAGAAATATGCAGTGGTAGGAATGAAATAAAACAGATTTCTCAAATAAATTTACAACAGATGGTAATTAGTATAGTGATTAGATATATAAACACATGTCTTGTAACAAGATTCATCTAACTAAATATTATTGTTATGTCCTAACTTCTTAAGTCCTCAATGTAATTCTTTAGAGGCATTAACCAATTCCTCATGACCAGGAGATTCATCAAAATCAGAAATTACCTTATCTTTCTTTGCCATCAAATAAAAGTTAGCTATACCTTGGTGTCACTTTTCTCTTCTTCCTGGATGATCAATTTGTAGTTACTCCATGTTGACAACACCAAATCCTTTTGTTGAACCTCTTGCTACCCTTTCTTTAAGTTGAGAGCACCCCACTTTGATGTGCCATAGTCAATTCCTAGATGCTCGATTCTACCTTTTTTAAGCCTATTGTTCACCCCGCTTTGATTTTGATTTCTCTTTCCTCCAAAACGAGGCTGGCTGAGCTGGTCCTCACACCTACACTTCTGCTATCCAGATCAACCTAGGTGAAAGTTTGAGAAGGCTAAATATCAGTTGTATGGTCTTATTGATCTAGTTTCTCATTAAATCTTTGTGCTCTTATAGCTGGTTCTTTTCATTTGCTGTTTTCAGCTCAATCCTATTAGTGCTAATTTATTTTAGCTTCTTTGATAACTGATTTTGTAATGCCTAGCCCATGACTACTTATATTGGGTGCCAGGTCCAGTGGACCAGCTTGACACCATAGTAGAAGAGAGGGGGGAGGCTTCACCTAGTCAACTATGCGAACACAATACTTTTTTTCTAATTCGATCTATTTATTATTCAAATTAAAAATTTAAATTCGAATCTAATGTTATATTGCACAGGTTATACAGCACGATCCATGTAAACCATTTAATAATTAGATTGTCTTTGGATTAATACGAATGCATAACCCATGCTACCCGTTCACTCTTATAGTCATTGCCAAATTCCATGATGTAAAATAGCTCTTTATGACTAATAATTTGGTTTATAAAGCATTGATCTAGATTGTTTAAAGTGACCTTAAAGTTATATATATATATATATATATATATATATATATATAAACATATGCATACATATATTCATACATACGTACGTATGTATGCTGTCTCTACGGCTTCAATTAGGCCTGGTCAAAACTGTAAGTCCGATGGATAGTACAGCTGGTCGGAGTTAATTTGAGAATTGAACCCCTCTACCAATGCACAGCCCAGCTCCTATCTCATCTGGTCTGGCATTTAATTAGCTACAGTTTGAAATATATATTGTTTAATTGACCAAAACCCTCCCAATTTTGCTACTTGTTTAAAAATTAGAATGAAACTTTTGACTCGTATCTATTCAGTGAATTGTTCAGAATTTTAAATGATTACTTCAATTTAATACTACGCTGATGGCTAGAGCCCTTCACTAACTTATTCCGCGGCCATGGAAGACGACCAAGATAATGCGTTACGGACAAACCACTGGATGACCGCCAAGGCTGCAGAATTGATTACGGGCAACTTGTAATGGTGAGTTGTTTTTATTATTTTATTTTTTGGGGTTCTTTAATCTCTCTTAAGAAGTTCGCTTGCTAGAGTTAGGGTGTGTGAGAGAGAGAGAGAGAGAGAGAGAGAGAGAGCAACGAAGAGGACATGCCATCTTCTTCCCCGGCTTATCGGCGGATTTGAAAGCCAAATCGATAATCAGTTCATTGTTGGTAAGTCTCCTAGTTTCTTACTCCTTTTGTTTAAATGTTTGAATAATCTATTATAATATCTTAAAAGAAGTTTCACATCAAAAAAATTAAAGTATTTATAAATCAAGTTCATCTATTATCAATTAGCTTCCACTCAAATTTTTTAAGTCACGCAATTTTGATCCATAAACAGATTAATTGAATCAACAAATGAACTTAGGAGCTACAAATGATATGAGACCATGGCATGAAGCCTCTCTTACAGCATCAATGACTCAGCTTAGGAAGATTCTAGCTAGTCATGATATGGAGCCACTTTTATAGCACCAATTCGAGATAAATTCTAGCTAACTTATGGTATGTTATGAAAACGTTACTATCAATTAATTTTCATTCGAGTTGAATTAGAGGATGAGCTTGGGGTATTACACCTATACTTATAATAACAATAGATTATGGTATGTTTTGTTTGTAAGGACAAAGCCCGAGGCATTCCTATGACCCTTAAGTCCAAGTATAATTTATTTGGTTATTTAAATTCACTTAATTTTTGTTTTCAACCCTTTTTTTTTAGGAGACATCTCTCATGCTAAAATATTTTATCACATTTGTACTCTAATCTTCAAATTTTATTTTGGTCAACGTGGACTCAAACCAATTACCTGAGAATTTCAGAATTTAAAGAAAATTAAAAATCCCTAAATTCCCAATACAGTATGTTCATGAGCAGTACTTCTTAAAATTGAAAACAATATAACTTTCTATACCATGATTACTATGGTTTAATCCATGCAAAATGATATGATCCACTTTTTGCATGTTATTAGGACAATAGTTTGGGATTTTGTTGAAATTTGCTTCTTTAACTGAAAATTTGAACCTTAAAGATAAGCACATGTCCCTCTATTAAGCCTTGTTTTCTCAGTCTTTGTTTGGATTGCTTACCCACCAATGTGCCTGCCTTCAACGTTTCATACCGGTCCTCTCATTCTTATAGTGCCCTTACGTAGTTGGAAGGTGCTTTTGGGAACCCTCTTCTCCCAGCCTCATCCAGGTTAGTATAACTTGGGTTAACTGCCTTAAACCCAAGTTTTGATTTATGTATACCTAATTCTAGTATTGCATTTAGTTTAACAATTGTAGGTGGGTTGCACACTCAGTTGATTAAGCTTAATTCCTTCCAGTAATAAGCGATACCAAGGTAAGTATACTTAATCATGATTAAAATGCTTTCTAAATAATTAATATTTAAATTTATATTTTATAGAGGTTTTACTTAATTACACAAAATTCCTAGATTAGTTGATTTTATAGAATATTATATTGGAAGTGTTACCATGCTTAGAATTTAATTTTTTTAATATTTATTCATACAAGACATGTGTTAAAATTTTATATGATAGAAATTTATATGTTCAAAATTATTTGTAGATGAGCTTAGGGTGTTGCACCTATACTTGTAATAACAATATATAGATTATGGTATGCTTTGGTTTGGAAGGACAAAGCCTGACCCATTCCTATGACCCTTAAGTCCAAGTATAACTTATTTGGTTATTTAAATTTATTCAATATTTGTTTTCAATCCTGGAGACATCTCTCATGCTAAAATATTTTATCTCATTTGTACTCTAATCTTAAAATTTTATTTTGGTCAATGTGGACTCATACCAACCCACCTGAGAATTTCAGAATTTGAAGAAAATTAAAAATACCTAAATTCCCAAAACAGTATGTTCATGAACAGTACTTCTTACAATTGAAAACAAAATTTCTATACCATGATTACTATGATTTAATCCATTCAAAATGATACGATCCACTTTTTGCATGTTATTAGGACAATAGTTTGGAATTTTGTTGGAATTTGCTTCTTTAACTAAAAATTTGGGCCTTAAAAGATAAGCACACGTCCCTCTATTGAGCCTTGTTTTCCCAGTCTTTGCTTGGATTGCTTACCCACCAATATGCCTTCTAATTGACCTTCAAGGTTTCATACTAGTCCTCTCATTCTTATGGTGTCTTTATCTAGGGCCAAGTTGGATCGACAGCTAGTCACAGAAAACTTCTTAATCCTGTCATACTTAAAAAAAAAAAAAAAAAAGTCAGAATCCTACCATCAAATTTGCACTAATGAATTATTCACAATGGCTGACGTCAGTTTGATGGAAAAGGCATGATCCTTGATAAAAGGACCTATTTTCCCTGACTAATGCCATGCTAATTTTTTATCAAGCCTGGTCTCAATAATTTGGTGGCATATTAATTTATGGATACTTAATTTGTAGTTCCTATTAAAATGTACATTGGGTTGCAAGGTGCTTTTGGGAATCCTCTTCTCCCAACCCTCATCCAGGTTAGTATAACTTTCTTTCTAGTGCCCTTATTTTTTAATGGTTGCTCTTGTTTTATTGTAAAATATATATACTAATCTTTCTTTCTAGTGTCCTTATTTTTAGTGGTTGCTCTTGTTTTGCTATGAAGAATATATTGGCTCCCCTATTTTAAAATAGATTAAGATCATATTCTTATTGCCTGAAACAAACTTCGTCGGACCTTCTGCTGGGTCAAAAACTACCTTGGGTTAGCCAGAGATCCGTCCTCTTCTCCTTCTTCTTTTAATTTTCTCCATTTTACCCCCTTTAGCTTTCTTATATTTGTGTTATTTATTTATTCTATCTTTTGATCATATGAACCCCAGCAAAACCAAATCCACTCTCGATTACGATGCCACGAGGTTTAAGTCTTGGCGACAAGTTTGGGTTAACTGCCTTAAACCCAAGTTCTTATTTATGTATACCTAATCCTAATATTGCATTTGATTTAATCATTGTAGGCAGGTTGCACATCTAGTTTATTAAGCTTAACTCTACTAATAAGCGATTTCAATTTAAGTAAACCTAATCATGGTTAAAGTGCTTTATAAATAATTAAGATTTAAATTTCATATTTTATAGATATTTTAATTAATTACAAAAAATCCTAGATTTGTTGATTTTATATAATATTATATTGGAAGTGTTACCATGCTTAGAATTTAATTTTTGAAATATTTATTCATACAAGACGTGTTAAAATTTTATATGATAAAAATTTATGTGTTCAAAATCTAGTAAAATTGCTAGTTTTATAAAATTTATTATGTGTAATAGCTCTGAGAAGGTGCCTTGTATGCTAGAAATTAATTCGAGCGTATGATGGATTGTCATGTTCTACATCTATATCCACCTTTGGTTTGGAACGTGATAATTCATTGATGGCTCAGATCTGACACCCATGATGACCGTTGGTTTGTCCACCATAGCCACCACCATTACTATATCCGATAGCCATCACTATGATCGATGTTAGATCCCTATTGTTAATAAAACTCAAGATTGGGAGAATGAGCACCAAAACAGCGCCAGCATACATACAACACAACAAAAAGAAACAAAACATGGTAACTAAATTTCATTGCACATAAAATAATTCCTAGCTGTTAAAACCTACTCAAACTTGGAAAGCAATGAATCAATTTGCTAACATCATGGAGTATTCAACTGGATAGAATTTTGTCCATCCATTACGTATGAACGTTTGAAATGAGCCAGCCATCCTTACAAGGCTAATGCTCGCAAATTGACTAACACCCTCTCAACTTTGGTTGTTGTTAAGGCTTGCACATGGGTCGAATTGACCCATGATCCAACCTGATCCAAACACAATTAGATATGATCTGATCAATAAGTAGATTGGGTTTAGATTCAAAATCAAAATATAAATATAAAATCAAATTAAATCAGAATTAGATATAATCTGATCTGATCCATCCGATTTGCAGCCCTTATAGTTGTTAAAAAATCAGAATAAGCTATTCACTAACATTTATTTGGCGACTTGCTCGCTAACCTTAGTTGATCACTTCAATTTAATATTCCGTATGATTGAAAACTTTCAGTAACTTATTCCACGATCCTCGAGAATGCGTTCTCCAAAGACGACCGTCTAGATCAAGAGGCCAAGTTAATTAAAGGCAACTTGTGAAAAAAAAAAAATATAGTCTTGGTTTGGTGAGAGAGATTAGTTTTGTTGTGAGGCGTCATGGAAATGGAAAGAGGCAGCCATTTTCACTGCGGACATCTGAGAAAGTGAGCCCATTCATGTGATACAAGGAAAATTTCATATTTCGATCATAGCCGTCCACTCCCTCCAAATCAAACCAAGGCATAGGTGTTATCTTTTCATGATATTATAAAATTTCTAACAAATAACTAGGTTAGTGTTGAAAGTTAAAAGCGAGTCTGATCCAATAGGTCTACATTTCATCTCCCTTAATTCGTGCCTTCATGGCAAAGGAGCTAAAAAATTAGAATGGCGTCAGTGACGGTTCCTTGGAAAAAAAGCCATGGCTGGGTCATTTGCTTACACCTACGCATCACAATGTCAAAATATATAATAAGCGGTTTCTAGAGGATGAGGTCTTCATTATTTTAAGGCACAGGGAAGCTGTTGGCTAGGAGTTGCATCTTTAGTATGTTAACTGACATGTTATATGTAACCAATTGTACACTGTTTAAAATAGCAATGCATGAAAAAATATGGAGATGATCGATATTGAGTCTTGACTACTACTACATGCGAGTATAATGGATTTGCTATATACTATGCTGTAGGAATTTTCTTTTAGTAGTTTGAAGAATTTGTATATCATAATAGGGTATATTTGCATGTAGATAACAGAAGATGAACAATGAAAACATTCAAGGCACTAAGTAGGAACAATGGGAAAGCTGAACTTAGAGTTGTAAAGAGTATAGCAAATGCTAAACTTTTTGTTATTTGCAATAATATTTTTTTAATTTAAGAATATGTATGTATATATAAAGAAAGAGAGAGTAGTGCATGCTTGATTTAGTTATACTGAATTGGATCTCTGCTTAGATCCAATCAAATCTAAATTAGGATAATGAAAGTTTCATATCAATGGTTTGAGCCATTAGAAGTGACTTACTCTGTTTAAAATACTTATAAATAAAAAAATTTATGCATTAAGTGACTACAATTTTGGATAATCTAATTAATATGAAATAATATTTTTTTATTAACTTGATATATGTTTTGAGAGTTTTTGAATAACATGATATTTGATGTATAAGTATTTTAGAGATAGTAGATTTTCATTGAATAGTCTAAATCATTGATTTAGGATCCCTATATAATCTAAATTTAGACTGGACTAGATGTGAGCAGAGATCATTCTAATTTACTTTAACTTCTTTGCAAATAAATTTTATGATACACATGCCCAATTACTAAAAACTTAGGATATTATTAATTCTTTATAACATGCAATTATCAGTTTCCATATAAATTTTTTTCGTGGTTACCAATTACTATTCTTCCAATATAGCTAGAGCCCAACCACTTGAGTTAACTAAATGCAGCATTACTGTATTTTACTCATAGTAATATATTATATGAATTTAATATATTACTTAATCTAACTGCTAGCATATGGAATACATGTTGTCTAAACTCCCTCTCTATTTTCCTAATCGTTAAGATAGAAAAAAAAAATCAAAGCATAAACTATTCGATGTCCGGGAATAAATTGGCTATAGTTGATCATTCGGTATTCAGGAAAAAATATATGAAAAATCAATCAAGATTTCAGATAATCAGAAACTGGAAATAAAATGATAAACTAAAAATAATTGGTCTTTCTAAGATATTTGTAAAGTAATATATTTACAAAAGGAGCAAAGAAAAGGTAAGAGTAGTAAATGAAATCCAAAAGCATCACATCCAGCAATATATAGTTTAATTTATAATACAAAAATGTCTTAGATTAGTCATAAACAACGCATGAATAAACTGAAAAATTCGTAGATAATTCTAGAATAATTGAATGGGTTTGGATGGATGCCTCTCTGGAATATTAATCCAGAGAATCATTCAATCTAGAGAAAATTTAAGAATAATCAAAGCTTTTTTCAATAATTTTGATAGTAATATTGTAATGATAAGCAAAGCTAAGAGCTGCAAAACTGGCCAGCATTACCTTTTTCCAAGCAAGACCCAGCCAGCTAGCATGTTGTGGTCATTTCATAAATTATAATCAAGGTGCAGGATTAACAGAGAGAGCTATACCATAACATCTAAAAACAAATAATAATATTTTCAGCCAAATCATCTCATATTTTATTTTTCCTGATAAAACTCAATCAATTAGAACCAAGGGAAAAAGTGCTAGCCTTACTAAGCCCATACCACGAGGTACGCATATCATTTCAAGTGGCAAGAAGTGCACGACGCCCCACAGGCTATTTCCACAGGTGAAACCGACCTCAAAAATGAACCACCGGGCATTTGGACCATGCCAACCCTGTACTACCTCCATACCAAGCTACAATCTGTGCCATCCAAAACATACATATCGCCGTAGCCATTCATTCTTTTAAATTAAATACATTTCAATCCAATGAAATCAACTCAAACGTATAATGCAGTAAGTCATACAATATCAATTTGAAAGCAGATATAATGATAGGAGAATCAACTACATGGAATTATTGTTGGGATATGTGCCCATAAACAAATAACATTTATTATTTTACTGAATAATTTTAAAAAATTTTAATATTTTACTTGCATGCATGTTTTGATGCTTTATAAATATAAAAAATCCCTGAATTATGTAAATGTGACTTTAAATATTGTATATAAGTGTTATATACAGAGGATAATATTTAAAGTAAAATAATCTAAATTTGTCCGTAATTATAAATCAAAGTTGGGATCTTTAATTTAAAATTACTAGTGCGATTCATTATATTCTAAATGAAATGATCTTATCTGGATTATTGATAATGAGATTATCGAAATGAAAGCGCTTTATATAATTTGATTAAATAGGACTGGAACGCGATTAATTATGAATCTCTAATAAATTTTATTGTTAAAATAGAGCATTTAAAATTAATCAATAATGGTCATGTATGAATCGATCTTAATTCTGAGTTAATTAATAGACTCTTATTTATTATATTATATTTTTTGACAGAAACATAATGTCAAATTCTTGGTATATTGAAAATATAATAACATAAGTAGCCAAGAATATTAATATATAAGATGAAATCCATTCCTTTGTAAAAATGTCAGATGGACGGTTCCTATACGTATAATAAGAGCACTCAATTTATAATTGGATCATAAATATATTATTCATTATAGAATTAATAGTACTTATGAATAAAAATATAATTGAAAAGGTTAACGAAAAATGCCTAGCTTTAATCATGAACCGTTTATGGAGGATTGATTTATATATAGTGACTATATCAATGGACAACTTAAATCCTTTTGAATATAACTAATTTTATAATTTTAAGAGTGTAGTTCCAAATTTTAGTGAAGTAATTTGGAATTAATAATTTTGATATTTTAATTAAGGTGTTAATTGAATGTCAAAGATTATTGGAGCTTAAAATTATAATGTCCATAGTTCCTCTGGACGGCTCCATTAAATTATGTGAACTTTATGATATGTTGGGTTGAGTTATTAATTTAGAATTAAGAATTCTAAATTAATTTTTACATAAAAATTAATTGGATTAATTTCTATTTTAAATAATATGATTATTTAAAAATAAATTTAAAATTGCTTTAAATTTAAGAATATACGATGTGCTAGGAAACACATCGTAAGCATGTTCCATAAGAAGAGTTTATGTGAAAGTTATTTTGTTGTTGGAGAAATATATGGGATGGTGGGAGAGCTTTTCTCTCTCCCGTTTCATACCACGATAAATATATCAAAACAAACAAACAATTGGTTAGATAGATATACGTTTAAGTAATTCCAAGAGTTGGAAGTTATCTTTAAATTTTAATTAATTGATTGATTAATTAAAAGGTTGGTAGTTATTATTTTAATATAAGATTCATGAGAAAAAAATAACACAGGATGATTATCATCAACCACAAAGAGCTTTTCTCCTTCAACTTCACTTTATCTCATGAGTTGAGAATAAAAGGTGAATAAAAACTCAGTTACGTGATCTCAACCCAAATCAAAAAGTAACGCCCACTCATTCGTGTTCATTATAATTTGGAGAACGTTTGGAAAGATCCATGGTGATCAAAAGGATTTGATGATTCCAAGGTGGTATTGGTACAGTTCAAGACATTCAACAAAAGGTCAATTTCTTAATCTCCTTATTGTTCTTATTATTAAATTAATATAGGTATAGATCGCTAAATAATTTTTTTAAGATATGTGATTTGATCCTTATCTCACTTCCGCAAACATCTCAAAATCATTTTGAGATTACCAACAATTGTTTCCACCAACGATCTATTTAGAATCAAATTGCATTGATCAAGAGTCAAAACTAATGTCAACCAAGTTGGACTGGATTGGGTCAAAATCAAGGTCATATTTGTTGATCGATTAAGATCATAAAAATGTAGGCTGGTTAGAAAAGTTAACTTTCATAGCCTGACAGAAAGATTGATCCATTAAATGTTAACTATCAATTCATAAAATCACTATGCAACTCATCAAAAGTAAAATCATCAAGAAAACTCGGACTTACCTCATCATTGTCTGCCATGAAACATAGATTGGCCATTTCACTCTTCTCTTCCTCTTCTAAACTTGAGCTTTCCGAATCACTCCATGTGGCCATCATTGCCTTCTTTTTGAATCTCCAAGTGCCTTTCTTTAGTTGTGGGCATTCAGATTTAAAGTGTCCCGGCTTCTTGCATTCAAAACAGATAACTTCTTTTTCTTTGCCCTTGTCCTCATCTTTTCTAGCAAAGGACTTTTTCTTTTCAAACTTCTTTTTCTTCATGAATCTTTTAAACTTCCTTGTGATGAGTGTCATATCCTCATCATCACTTTCATCTTCATATTCATGAGGCTCTTCCATATATTCAGAAATCTTAAGAGCCATAGTCCTCTTCTTCTTTGACTCATCATCATCAATATATTGCTTAACTTGAAGCTCATGAGTCATTAAGGATCCCAATAATTCTTCCAAGGGGTAGGGTACTTAGATCCTTTGCCTCTTTTATTGCAGTCACTTTAGCTTCCCAAGTCATAGGCAAGGAATGCAAAACCTTTCTTACAAGATCAGAATTATCAAAATATTTACTAAGACTTTTTAAACCATTAACTATATCAGTAAATCTTGTAAACATATCAGAAATAGATTCACATGCATCCATTTTAAACAATTCATACTTATGAACTAGCATGTTAATCTTGGATTCCTTGACTTGATTTGTTCCCTCATGGGTAACCTTAAGTCTATCCCAGATTTCCTTAGCAGAAATGCAAATAGATATACGATTGAATTCATTTGCATCTAATGAGCAGTACAAAACATTCATAGCCTTGGCATTAAGTTGTGCCAATTTTTTATCATGTTCATCCCATTCTATTTCCGGTTTAGGAATCTCCATGCCATTAATTCTAGTAGTGGGTATGTGTGGTCCACTAACTATAATGCTCCATAGATCATAGTCAAGTGCTTGAATGAAAATTTTCATTCTAGCCTTCCAATAACCATAGTTTAAACCATTAACAAGGGTGGTCTATTTGTAGATTGGCCTTCGAAAAAGATGAACCTGCTTGAGTTGCCATGTGGATCTTTGACTCTTGATCGTTAGATCAAATCAAATGAGCACTAGCTCTGATACCAATTGTTGGTCCAGATAGCAACCCAAGAGGGGGATGAATTGGATTTTTCAAAAATTAAACTCCTTTTAAAAATGATCCCCCAGCGAAAGTGAAAACTTAGATGTATATGAATTAAAACAGAGTATGCAAAGATAGAGAGTAAAAGACAAGGAAACAATCACTGCAAACACAAAAAGTTTTATAGTGGTTCAGTGTACCTACACCTACATCCACTCCCAAGTACCTCTTGGGTCCACACTATAATCAAACTGATTACAGCAGAGTTGTTTTACAAGCTCACAACTCAAACTTGTTATTTTCTTGGGTGCACAACGAACCCAGCTGGTTTTCAAGGCTCACCAGCACACAACCTTACAACATAAGCAACAGCTTGCACAAGGCTAACAGCCTCAACGGAATCAATCCTCTGATTGACCCAGCAAACAATAACGTTTTTACAAATTTAAAAGCTCCTCCAATGAGCAAATATACAATAATAGAACAACAATAAGGAGATAGGAATCAAAGCCTGATTTGCAGATCTTGGTGGCTTGCTTCTTCTCTTCTCTTGAGTGAATCTTCCTTTAAAATGCTCTTGAAGCTCCGAATATTAGAAAGCTAGGGCTTGCTTCTTCTTTTGGGATTTCTTTAAAATAGAACAAGGGATGCTAAAAATCTCTCTTTTCTTTTGGGAGATCAGTATAATCTTTCCTTTCGAATCTTTCCTCTTTTCTCTTTGATTTTCTGATAGATTTCACTCTTGTTTATCTAATTTTTCTCTCTTGTTTTCTTGCTTGTCCTCTTCTTTTTCGGATACAATAAAACCTCTTCTTATAGATTCTTCTTAATCCATAAATAGCCAAAAACTATCCGTTAAAAACAAGTGTAAGAAGGATTAGAACCAAAAGGGATAATAGCCGTTGAGATTAAAAAGATAAAGATAAAGTTTAGAGACGTTCTGACAGTTCTAGAGTCGTTTCTGACAAACTGGAGTTGACTAACTTTTCTGGAGTCGGCTCTAAATCGAAAATCCCAATCCGCTCGATCTGGAGTCGTCTCTAACTTTTCTGGGGTCGACACGAAAATCTTCTGGAGTCGACTCTAACAGTCCAGAAGTCGACTCTAAGTCGTGACCAGAAAAACCATCGTTCTGTTCTTTCTGTTGGAGTCGGCTCTAACAGTACAGGTGTCGACTCTAAGTCTGTGCCGATTTCTGGAGTCAACTCTGTGATTCCATGTGTCGACTCTAATGTCTGCAATCTTATCTTGACATTAGATTCGAACTAGAACATGATTTGCCTTGTGATTTTGATTAATAAATCAAATCATAAACTGAAAAAACTTAACCAAAATCATTAGTAACTTCAAATGTTATACTCAAATAGTTTTGTTAATCATCAAAATCACTAATTGGGTCAACAGAGTACTTTGGACATAACCCTCCTTTCATGAGCGAACCTACCCAAGAGTGTCCACCATCAATTTTACTTGAGCGAGGAGAGAGGATCGAGCGTATCCTAGACGATCAAGCCATTACGACCTGGAACCGCGGTTATCAATGCTACCTAGTCCGATGGCAGGATCACCCCGAATCTGACAATTTATGGATTACTCGAGAGGACTTGCAACACCTCGACCCAGACCTACTAGAGAGATACCAGAGCCAGAATGACCCATACTCAACGGGGTCGAGTTCTTCTTATCCCGGGAGAATTGGTGCGGGCACCAGGATCAAGCAGAGGATTCCGTGGATATCTGATTAGTTATGATTCAAGTCTTGAGTTGGGAAATAAAGTTTAGTTTACTTTGAGTCCTGTCCAGTTCATTTTATTCTAAATTGAGTCCTATCCAGTTCAGTTTATTTTAATGTGAGTCCTGTAGTAAGTTCATCAGCTTACAAGAGGAGACATCAGTATTGGAGCAGAAGACAAGGCCATCACAATCAGACAGAGCAGCTGCTAAATTCAAGTTGGTGTCACACCTACTTCAAGCAGCCCATATGCCACCTAGTAGAGCAAGCAACCTTCCCGATCTGGATGATCATTTTCCTCATCTGGACGCCATAGATTTATGTCGAATCCAGCTGCTGCTGATTGCATCTGGAAGATCACCTTCCTTATCTGGACGCTGCAGATTTCATGCCAAATTAAGTTGCCGCTAATTGCATCTCAATCATATCTAAAAGATCACCTGCCTCATCTGGATGCCACAAATATCATGCCAAATCCAGCTGCCGCTGATTGCATCTAGAAGATCACCTTCTTCATCTGTACGCTACAGATTTCATGCCAAATTTGATTAGGGCGCCTTTTTTTTCTTTTCTCTCTTTCCATATCTGTATTTTCTTGGGCCCCAAGTCTCTTGCTCTATAAAAGAGACCCTCTTATATGAATGATGTATCTTTTATTATTAATCAATCAATCCAAGTTTTGAGTTATTGTGATTTTTGTTAATTAGTTCTATGGTGCTCTTGTTTCCCTCCTCCTGCGCGTGCCAATATCCCAAGTCTCCAGGAGAAACCCTGGCTGCCACCTTTGTCTTCCAATAGTGGACGCCCAAGAGCCCTTGGCCGGCCTCTCCTTTTCTCTACTCCTTCCTTGTCTCTTTGCCTCTATTCTAAATTTTCTCTATTATTCTTTAACCCTTCTATGGTGATCTTGCAGATCCCTCAGTAGCCATGAATCCAAGATTCAAGGTGATTGCCATTCAGGTTAGCGGATACTTGGCCGCAGATCCATGGGCTCAAGGCTTGGTCATCTAGGGCGCATCCGCTAGACAGAGCAACCCCTTCAACACTTTGATTTTTCCCCTCTTGCCAGGTACACCCTTCTAATCTACTAGTAACTTTATTGTAGGAGAGCAAGACTTACCGGGGCTTCTTAGCCTTGGCGGTCCTTCTTCCTTATATTTTAGGAACTGTTTCGCGTGTGGATTTACTGTGAGTTTTCCTGAATCCCTCTTAGGCTATTATTTTGAGAGAATAATCAACTGCAATTATTAATCATTAAAAAAAAGAAAAAAAAATTACTTGCATGTGAATCGGTCATGCATCAGAATTCCAACCCGAAACTCAATCCAAACCCAATTTTTAAAAATAGGGTTAGGGTTGAGGTTTTACAAATAGGGTTAGGGTTAGGGTTGAAGAAAACCCGAGTTTCATGAGCCCGAGTTGCACCCTAGTTATGTGATCTCAACCCAAATCAAAAAGGAACGCCACTCGTTCATGTTTATCATAATTTGGAGAACGTTTGGAAAGATCCATGGTGATCAAAAGGATTTGATGATTCCAAAGTGATGTTGGTAGAGTTCAAGACATTCGACGAAAGGTTAATTTCTTAATCTCCTTATTATTCTTATTATTAAATTAATATAGGTATAAATCGCTAAATAAATTATGTAAGATATATGATTTGATCCTTATCTTACTTCCGCAAACATCTCAAAATTGTTTTGAGATTACCAACAATTGTTTCCACCGACGATCTATTTAGAACCAAATTGCATTGATCAAGAGTCAAAACTAATGTCAACCAAGTTGGATTGGATCGGGTTGAAATTAAGGTCATATTTGTTGATTGATTAAGATCGTAAAAATGTAGGCTGGTTAGAAAAGTTAACTTTGATAGCCTGACAGAAAGATCGATCCATTAAATGTTAACTATCAGATCTAAGCCTTGCATGTGGAGTTAGTGTCCGGATCAGACTCTGAACCTTGTGTGACTTGTGATGCTACCAGCTGAAACGTGTGGAATTTATTTGTTTCCACATCATAACCCATGAATTTTCCATTGTTCTGGCAGCATGAAAAAGAGTTTAGGTAATCCATGTGCATATCATTAGAATCTGAAACCTAAAAAATTAAACAGCTAAATTTTGTATTCAAAACGAAAGAACCAGCTAAATTTTGTTTGATCTCAAATTACTTGTAATATCCTGGTTTAACTCAAGTCTAAACCAGGTGAATAAGGTAGTATTTGATATGGGGGATAAGGAAGGATATCCCATAGATATCCCTCCTTATTCCCAAATGCTATAACTAGAAGGAATAAATCTAAAAAAATTTAGCCAGAGGGGATAACCTATGGGTTATCCCCTGAACTTATTCCTTAGGGAACCGAGGAACAACTAAAGTTATCCCTTGATGACAGACTTGTAATTTTAAAAAAATACTTATTCCCTCAACTATCCCCTGGATAAATGCTATCCCGTATTTATTCAAGGATAGCTTTTGGGCTATCAAATACTACCTAAGGCTTCGATCTGATTCACTTTTGAATCGGATAAAAACAAGCATTGAATCGGTTCCATTTTAAATCAGACTTCCATTCGTCTTCTCCCTCGCCGAGTTCTTGAAAATTCCTGAAAAGCCACCTACGTGCTAAGGAAACGGCCTCGCCTCCTCTCCGCTGTGCACGTGGCCACGACCACGTCCGGAAAATGAGCTCGGAGAGGTGGGGTGCTTCCCGTAAATAGAAGCCGAACCTCTCTTGGAAACCCATTTCATTTTCTTCTCCTTCCTGCTTCTAGCTCTTCCTCTGTTTTCCCCATTGCCGACAGCAGTGGAATCACTGCTAAAGTAAGACTGCGACTAATCCCCTGTTTTGTCTAGCAAACCTCTGTTCTCTCTCATCTCCTTAAATTCAATGGTTAGGGTTGTTAATTAGAAAAATTGGATGTTGTGAAAATCCCGTCGTAGCCACTGCAATCCTTCCTATTCCCTGGCATTCAATCTTCGTTACGGATAGGTTTTTTTTTTTCTGATTATAATTTCTTTTTAATTAACCGGTGCTTGGGATCTAAGATGAACTCTCATTTGTAGGATGGGTTTTTTTTTTCCCCTTCTTGATCTACTTCTAGTAGTAGACTAACCAATCATCATCTTCTTCTCTTTGGAGACAGGACTAGGGATATTGGATCAAGAGTTCTCAGTCGGGGTGTTATCTTCCACCGTAAACATCAGATAAGGTATGTTCTTCTGTTTCATCTTCTTACTTGATTTAGAGCCAGAAGCTAAGTTTCTTCTACCTAACACCCTATTGCTCCTCTCTATTCTATTCTTTGGTTTGAAATATAAGCCAATTAATTCACTGTAACTAGCTTTGGCCATTGCCGATCTTGTTTCTAGCCATGGAGTTTGAGCTCCATGAGTGGCTTCGTGAGGAAGAAGAAGATCTTTGAGTCAATTTAAATCAAATGGGCTCATGATCCAAAGAGGACTGGTTAAACCAAAATTATAACCCAAGCCATTCGGCTTACTCAATTGATTGAAGTGACCTTTGAGGTTCTAGTTGGGTGAACTCATTTTGACCTGATGTAGGTTAACCAGATCTAGAATTATTTTAGAAGTTGGTTCAACCAAATAATGCTTTAATATTGAATCTTTTTTATCTGATTCTTGGATCTAATCAATTGAATCCAGCTAATCACAAACCCAATTTCTTTCTGGGCTAACCTGTAGCCATTGAGCTCAATCAATTAGATTTATTTTATTTCATCAATCGGACTGAATCATGTTTGTTGGGTTCCATCAATTAAACCCAATTTATATCCTTAGGTCTGAACCTGAGCCAGTTAGATTTAATCAGCTGAGTCCAATCAGATTCGACCGAACTCAATTTGATGATCTCTGGTGGATTTTATTGTGAACCCAGAACCCGATTCAGGTTCAAATTAGAGAACCAAACTTTTGGTTTAGGCTTAAAATTGTGGTTTGTAACCGGATTGAGCCTGGTTCAGTAAACCAGTATCCAAATTGAACTTGAATTCAAATTGAGCCAAATCCCTAAACCAGAAGTTCAATTGGAGCCAATTAGTGAACTAGAAATTTAATTTAACCCAAATCAGTGAACTAGGAAGTTAAATTAGAGCTAATGGAGTTGGGTTCAAGCCAAATAAAGCTTGTCTTAATTTAATTAGACTAGTCTAATTAAACTTCAATTAAGCCACCTAATGACCTAATTAAGCCTCAACTAACCTAATTAAGCGAGTGTAGGTCTAATTAGGATCAATTGAGTGGATTAGATGATTAGATTAGAAGGGTATAGACATCATGAAACCCTAATTAAATCTATTCAAGTTTAGGTATGAGGGTTATATTGGTAATTTTAAATTTAAAGGCTAGAAGGGCGTAAAGATAATTCTTTTTAATTATGAATTTTAGTAGATTAATTAATTATTTGTGATTATAATGATAGGTGATCATTCAGTGGTTGATTAATAGAAGTTGGTGGATTATTGTAGAGAAGATTGTATTAATAATTTAAGGTATGGATTTTACGCCTATTCATATGTGATATGCTTTAATTAATAATTTAAGGTACCGAAGGTCCTCATACCTAGTTCTAAAGTGTGTCGACCCTATAGACACCGACTACGTCCTTCACGAGATCCACAAAGGTATCTGTGGGAGCCATCTAGGGGGCAGAGCGCTGGCATACAAGGCTCTGCGCCAGGGATACTACTAGCTCACTATGAAGAAAGATGTCGTCAAGATAGTTCAAAGGTGCGATAGCTGTCAGCGACATGCCAACATCCAGCGATAACCGACCTCTCAGCTGAGCCCCCTAGCGGCCCCATGGCCCTTTGCTCAGTAAGGGATGGACATTCTGCGACCATTCCCCCCGACATCCGGTCAGAGAAAGTTCCTACTTGTTGCCATCAACCACTTCACCAAATGGGTGGAGGCCGAGACGCTGGCAAAGATCACCGAGAGCAAGGTGAGATCATTTCTCTGAAAGTCTATTATCTACCGTTTCTAGCTACCCTACACCCTCATTACCAACAACGGTCAGCAATTTGACAACACCCCCTTCAGAGGATTCTGCACTAAGTTGAGCATCTACGAGCAGTTCACCTCCGTCGGCCATCCACAAACAAACGGAGCAGCCAAGGTGACTAATCGCACCATCCTTTAGGGGCTCAGAACGCAACTGGTTGACTTCAAAGGAAGATGGATGGAGGAGCTTCCTAAATGTTGTGGGCCTATCACACGACGCCGCGAGCTCCAACTGGAAAGACCCCTTTCAACCTCATGTTCGGGTTCGAGGCCATTATCCCCATGGAAATAGGCATCCCGGGTCCTCAAGTAGAGTCATATAATGAAGAAGACAACCCAATCGATTGCGAGCCAACCTCGACCTCGTCGAGGAGGCACATGGCCGAGCGCGACTCAGGATGGCTGCCTATCGCCAAAAGCCGCCAAGTACTATAATGCTCATGTTCGCCCTATGATATTCCTCCCAGGGAACTTGGTTCTTAGGTGAGCCAAGGTCTCGAAGCAACGAAAGAAGGCAAGCTATCGCCTAACTAAGAGGGACCCTACTGGGACACCGAAGCCCTCCACCATGGAGCATACCAAAATGAGGGACTGGATGAGCAGACACTCCCCTACACTTGGAACTCGGATAACCTCCGTCGGTTCTACCAGTAATGTATACAAATATTTAATTATGAATTTGAGCATTTTACTCTTTTATGAGTTTGTGTGACTCACCCTTTTTGGCTAATAAAGATATGTTCAACTATATCACTTTTTCAGCCAAAGCCGACTTCGGTTGGCACTGAAAGCCCAAAGCCAGCTCGACACCAAAGCCCGACTTCGGGTGACACCGAAAGCCCAAGGCCAGCTCGACACCAAAGCCCGACTTCAATCGGCACCGAAAGCCCGAGGCCAGCTCGGCACCAAAGCCCGACTCTAGTCGGCATCGAAAGCTCGACTCCAATTGGCACCGACAGCCCAAGGCCAGCTCGACACCAAAGCTCGACTCCGATCGGCACCGAGAGCCCAAGGCCAGCTCGGCACCAAAGCTCAATTCCGGTCGGCACTGAAAGCCCAAGGCTAGCTCGGCACCAAAGCCTAACTCCGGTTGGCACTGAAAGCCTGAGGCCAGCTCGGCACCTGAAGATTGATCCCTGTCAGCACCAAAACCCTGGGGCAAGTCAGCGCTCGGGCCTACTACAAGGTCAGCACCCAAGACTGACCACGAGTCTTTATAAAGGCCGGCTCCAGAGCCAGCCTCGGCACTTGCTTTGAGATCCGCTCTAGCACTACAACCAAGTCCCGAGCTCGCTTATGGCGAACACCGGGACTGATCCGCTCTAGCCTTCCTCTTACGCTCTCGGAAGCCCTGGAGGTAAGCGTCCATGGAGGCCTCTGCCACCTCGTTAGCAAAGTTGGTGGAGCTCCAAAAGCGCTCCACTACCTCTGCTGCCGCCCCCTCCACCACCGTGGCCCTTTCCTCAACATCTTGCGCTCTCTAAAAGGCTTTGCTCGCTCGAGCAGCAGCATCGGTGACCTTGGCGTCGGCATCGATAGCCCTGGCATCCGCCATCCAGGCGATCTTCTCTGCATTCTCGATTTGCCCCTCAAGTTCCCTCACCTCCTGGATCACTGTATCCAGTTGGTACCGATTAGCCTCCAGCTCGGCCACCTTTATCGCCAACTCCGCTTCAGCGACACGGGCATGCCTGAGGTGGATTGCTCCCTGCCGCCTGATCTCCTCGACCTCCCCTTGGAGCAACCCAAGGGTCCTCTTGGCCTCCTCGGCCTCCCTCCGGGCCACCCCCAGCGCCCTCTGGGCCACCTCAGCCTCCCTTCGGGCCACCTTCAGTGCACTTTCAGCCTCCTCGCCCTAGCCATGGCAGCCAAGGTCACCTGGTAGGCACGATCGCTCCGAAGGGCAGTGTCCCTCAGGGCTGACAAGGAGTTCACTGCCAGCATAGGGAGAGCCTCCGTTAGTACACAATGAAGCAGAAAGATAATTCAAAGAGAAGAGAAGACACTTACCCACAAAGGCACTGCGAAGGCATCCTGGAGGATGGTGGAGGCATCCAGCTGGCTGAACTCTGCTTCGAGCTCCGGCAGGCAGACCCTAGCCAACAGCCGCTCCGTCGTGTGGCCGTGGTAAGTGAGGGACATCTTGGATGGGATCACCTCGGTCCTTTCCCCCTCTATTGGCCTAGCCGAGGCCGAGGGCACAGATGTCGCCCCAAGCACCGATGGCGTTCCTCCGTGGCCCTCGCCGGTCGAGGCATCCCTTGTGGCCGCCTCAGCCACTACCGAGGCATTCCCGCTCACCGACGGGCCCTCTCCCAGAGATGGCGCGGTGGTAGGTTAGGTCGGCTCCGCACTCGGGTGGACCGTCGCGGCTCTCGGCTCCTCCGGGGGCGTGTCGACGGTAAGGTCTATCGACGGATCAGTTGGCAGAGCTGTCAGTGGGACAGCGGGTGGGGCGACCGACAAGGCAACCTCCTCATCTGCCTGCTGGTCGTTAGAGGGAGCAGGGGACTGAGACCGGGGTCTCTTCCTCAACCCCTCTGCCTTATCGGCGGTCCTCCACCTCTTCGCAACTGCCCTCATCAAGGTTTCAATCGGTAGCCTAATATCTGCACAAGTCAGAGCTAATTAAAAAAAAAGAAGGAAAAGGGAGGAATCTCTGTGGCTACTCACCACCGCTCGGGACGATGCCTGCGAGCCAGAGATTCTCCTCCAACAAGAGCTCAAGGCAGTGGGGGACCACAGTGGTCAACAGCTGGTCGAATGCCTTCTTATCCTCGGGACCATCGACTGATTCTTGTTGGACCCTACATCCGGATCCCCCCAGTGTGGTCTCACCCCCTCTAGGTTTGCAAAAAAATTTGGGTCTTCCACCCCTTAATGGACGTAGGAAGATCCAATCTGATGGCTCGGCGGGCCTGGGTTGAAACAACCATCAGCCCGACTGGTGACGAAGGGTGTAAAGGCTGCGGAATAGGAAAACCCTATCCTCTATACCCTGAAGGTGGCGCAGCACGAGGAAGGCACAAATGGCTCGAATGAAATTTGGGACCAACTGTGTGGGCACTAAAGAATACCTATCGAGGAGGTTGGTGATGAAGGGACGGAGAGGCAGCCGGAGGCCCGCCTTAAGGAATACCTCGTACAGGGCAACTCTTCCAGGTCGAGAGGAAGTCACCCTATTGTTAGGGCTAGGAAGGAACAGTCGAACACTAGCGAGAATCTCGTAAAGGGCCCTAAGGTTCGCTAGCTCCTGGGCGATCACGATAGAGGCAGCCCCTTCCAAGGATTCTCCTCTAACCCTAAGGGGAGGACCCGCGACGACTGGATGACCCCTAATGGGGGCCCGACTGGAGACATGCTGCTCTGACAGAGGAACTAGGTCCTCGGAGGAAAGAGAGGAGGATGAGGACCACGGAGGCATGGGGAAGGAGAGACCCGTAGTCACGAGAGGAGACACAGTCCTCAGATGGAGAAGCAGAGGACCATGAAGGAGAGGAAGCCATGGAGGAAAGACAAGGAAAGGTCGAGTGGACTGAACTAGGCGAAGGAGGGAGAACAACAAGGTCCGGGCAAGGAAGACTCGGGCGAGGTTCAGGCTCAGGGGGAAGAAGAAAAAAGTCTCAAGGATGTAAGGAGTCAAGTCCGGGGTGACCCTCCTATACCCTTTTTCAAATCATCACGCCTAGTTCGGCCAGCCACGTGCACACCCGCCATTGGAGGAGATGCCTCGGCAATTGCTCGGCGCATGGAATGCGAGATTTGCAGCCAATGACTAGACATCGATAGCGTTAGTGCAATGATGACAATAATGGTGATTGCCTTTATGTGGGTTCCAAAGGGCTTCCCCTTTTCGAAAAGGATCCCCTTAGATCTGACGGTGAGGGTTGACATGAGCGGTGGCGTTACAATGCCCCATACCACCGGCATTGAAGGGTCGCCGCCCTCAAGGACATGCGCCTCTCCATGACTAGTAGCGCATCACGATCAACCACTTGGTGATTTTACACCCCTTTCACTGGGCAAAAAATGGGCCAACATCATCTTAGGGGCGGGGGGGCATCTTATGTGGCTGATCAAGCCACATTAGGTCTAACAGATTAAACAACCGATGGAGCCTCGGCCTTGGACTCTAGGGTCCCTATCGGCCTCGATCTCTAGGGTCCCCCTCGGCCTCAGACTCTGGCATCCCCCTTGGCCTCGGACTCCAAGGTCCTCCTTGGCCTCGGACACCAAGATCCCCTTTGGCCTCGGACTCCAGCGTCCCCCTCGACCTCGGACTCCAATGTCCCCCCCTCGGCCTTGGACTCCAGGGTCCCCTCGGCCTTGGACATCAGGGTCCCCCTTGTCCTCAGACCTCGAAGCCCCCTTTGGCCTCGGCTCCAGAGTCTTCTACGATCTCGGCATCAGTAACCGCCATGTGGCCCACCAACGTCTGTCATCGCCACGTGACCCACCAACCACCTATGATTGTGTGTGGCCACTGCCAGTTATGGCGTACGCCTGATGTGACCAGGCCCACCTACAGCTTATAGCGCCGCACCCGACAGGGGGCAGGTAGGCAGGAGGACCACCCTTGACAAACTCAGGGGTGGTTACGACCTATCTTTGTCAGCCTTGCTGCCTGTCCTCTGCCGAACAATAACATCTCGAATACGGCAACCTTCCAAAATCGAATAAAGAGGACTTCTGGACAAGTATAAGAACTTTCACTCATAACGAGAGAAGGGATCTGAACTTCGAGCAATTCGACTAATTCTTTTAATCTTTATTTCACTACTATTTTTTAAATCACTCACTGAAACGTCGGAGGGTTCCCACAGGAACAATCGGTCCCTGAAAACTTTCTTGCAAGATTTTCGTTTGCGGAAGAGACACCAGGAGATTCCTGAACCCCTGTTCATCGTTCTTCGGATCCTCTCCGTTACCTAACGTTCGAGAAACATGATTGGACGGCAATAGTATGCATCGCGTGCCAATCATCCTATGCGATGTGCTTGTTCTACACCGTGTGGTGTAGCAAAACTTTTTCTTATGAGAAAGGAATCAAAGAAGAATGGCATTGATGAGAGGTACTTTTCCAAGAAGCCCAAAGAGATTTCAAAGAGCGTGGGCCTTAATAAGAACAATTGAGAGTGCAGGTCTGAGACGGCTCTCGCCAATAGAGAGAGAGACGTGCCTTTTTTTCTATCCTTTCTTTTAGACAAAAAAAAAGTCCTGAGGTAGAAAAAGCTGTGTTCTGTTAAGATATTTTAGTTTATACAACTCTGTTTTCAGTGATGAAGGTAAGGGAATGGATTCATAATCTGCTTAGTAGTATTATTAATAAAAATCTGATCACAGTTATCATCTCTTTTATCATTAGAAGAAAAGGGAAAATAACTAGGAAACGACACATCAGAATTTTATCTTGGGAGAATTGGCTTTCTCATGACCAATGTATGGTACCATCATTTTCAAGATGCACCATAATCATCTCCAATATGCATTCTTTATGTCTCACATGTTTTGCTGTGACCAGCTACTTTACTAGCATGAGTGACTCCTTACATTCAATAACTCCTTCATGACAACCCTTTCATTCAATGCAGGATCAACTTTAGACATCTGATTGCAGTAATGGAATAAGTAAATCGACAAAAAGGCTTTCTGGAGCTGTTAAGATTGCCGATATACGGAGGCCAACTAGAATTGAGCATTTTAAATAAAAATCCAGAAACATCTCATCATTAGTGCCTGTCACATCCTAAACCCATCATCTAAGCCTTGGCTCGTGATATGGCACAAGCTTTCCTGGGCAAGACCGAAGTTTTCTGATCTCTAAGATAAAAGTCAAGGGATTAGCCAATCCCTCAATGCCTGGCAGCAGTACCTTGTGCCAATAAAATATAATTTAGGGTGTTTCAGACTCACTAACAGTAAAAAATCATTAAGTCTTGTGGACAATCAATTAATGAATTTCAAGAAATTACATATTCATTAGATTAACCATGTCTTTGTTCTGAATATCTTGTGGGTCCAGGCCAATGTAACCTCGAGTCAGTGGCTAAACACCTAAAGTGCAACGTAGTTCCTGCACCAAAAATTACCTTTACACTGCAAAAGACAGAGACACACCAAAAAAAAAAAAAAGTTGAATTAACTTATTAATGATTAAATACTGATCTGCTGACCGGGGAATAAAAGAGCTTGTGGATTCATACCAGCGTGAAATGCACAAAATATTTCAGTAAGTGCAGAGTTAACTCAGAATTATTTAAGCATCATTTTGTACCATCACATTGGTAAAATGTTGGAAGGAAGATATATTCAGTACGTCATAGCTGGAGGAATGATGAAGACAAACAAATTGAAGAATTTAAATCATCTTAGATCTGTTCTCCAAGGTTAACATTTCACATATGAAGGCTGAAGTAGGACTAAGACCTCAGATGGCACAAGATATTTCTTCCTAAATCTTCTTTCAAATTCATAGGTAATAATACAAATAAATGAACTCTGATAAGATGTATCATGAGCATGTAAGCTCAAATGTGGCACATCTAAAGTCCAGGTGAGTCACACAGGTTTGAGAGCTTAGGCTACCTAAGTTCTCAGGTTCCTAAATCATTTGGGTCAGCTTGTAATCCAAGAATAGAGAGCATGTGAGTCATGAGTGTACATGGCTCAGGTTTGAGTGCTTTCTTGCATGGCTTAAAAGGGAGTTTTTTTAAGAGAATGTTAATAACCTAATTGTAGGTTATGAGATTGGGTCCATGGGGATTGGGCTCAGGTTTTCTAGGCTTCCATATTTTTAGGGAGTTTGTTAGGACTAGTGCGGAAAAGTTTTATCATATGATAATTTAAGGCTCTCTTTGAATGTAACCTGATAAACCAAAAAAGAATTAAAGGTATTTTCTTTTTCTTCTATATCCATTTATTCCTTCCCTCACGCACTTGATCTCGGCGGAAATCTCGGCGGAAGCTGCGCCCCCACGTGGGATCTTTTCGTAGCTTCCAGCATTAAAAGAAAAAATGATTAAGATAAGTCTTTTAAAGGGGCTATGTGTGGATTGAACTAGCAACCAAAGGAAAGAGGGACAAGGCAACTAACCGTTGCGGCAATTTGATTGGTTGCAACAAGCAAGGAAAGGTCAAGTATCTTATCCAAGAAGAGGCTACAGAAGGGAATTTTGTCTTCTAGGTATTTTTTCTTAATTCATCTCTGTGATTGCTGTTTGTGGCCTGATCAATCATGAGTAGTGAAAGCAAAGTTGAGTTTGAAAATTTTAATGAAAAAGATAGTTTTTCCATGTGGAAGGTGAGGGTTAAAGGATTTACTAATGCAGAATTTTCTTGATGTTACTTTGGAATCAAAGTCTGAGGAGATGTCAGAAGGGGATTAGTTGTCTCTTGAGAAGAGGGCATGTGCAGCGATCAGAGGGTGTCTTGCTGATGTGGCTTTGTACAATGTCCTAAATGAGAAGAAACCGAAGGATCTTTGGGCCAAGTTGTATTCCTTGTACATTGGCAAAAATATGTGCAATAAACTTAGGAAAAGACTTTGTATACCGCCTCCGATGTAGCAAGTCCTACGTGGGCTGCACCGTCCCTTTTTATTGGTCCACATATGCACAATACCCATTAAAAAATATTAAGACAGCTTTACACAGCTTTACGCCACCCCTATTTTAAACTTATGACACCATAATTATAAAATTAAGACACCCATTAAGAAAGCAAAAAAATCTTACGACACCCAGTTTTAAACTTAAGACACTGTAGTTATAAAATTACGATCAGAAAATGTGTTTGTACATAAATTTCAAAAAAAACTGAACTGGTATTAATGCACGTCATGTAAAAATTAAGACACCATTAAGAAAGCGAAAAAAACTTACGACATCATAGTTTTAAACTTACGAGTTATAAAATTAAGACACCCATTAAGAAAACAAAAAAAACTTACGACAGTTTTAAACACCCATTAAGAAAGCAAAAACCACCGTAGTTATAAAATTACGATACCCACTATAAATTCCAAAAAAAACTTTGTATTAATGCATGTCAGACAGCTTTTTTTTTTGAAATTTGTGTACAGTGTCTTAAGTTTAAAAGTTTAAAACTAGAGTGTCTTAAGTTTAAAACTAGGATGTCGTAATTTTTTTTGCTTTCTGAAGGGGTGTCTTAACTTTATAACTACGGTGTTGTAAGTTTAAAACTAGAGTGTCATAATTTTTTTTTGCTTTCTGAACGGGTGTCTTAACTTTATAACTACGTCGTAAGTTTAAAACTGGGGTGTCATAATTTTTTTCTCGGGATGTCGTAAGGGTGTCTTAACATTTTTTAATGGATATCGACCAATAAGAAAGGGCGGTGTAGCTCACGTATGACTTGCTACACCGGAGGTGGTGTACAAAGACTTTTCCATAAACTTATATTGAAGTAATAATTATATCTTCGAATGCAAGAAGGCGGGGATATTGTTCTTCATATTCAGAAGTATGATGGGTATGCATTGATTTGATGACTCTTGATATTAAGATGAAGGAAGAAGATAAATCTCTTCTCTTGTTATGTTCATCGTCTATGTCTTATAATCCTCTTGTTACTACTGCTTTATGAAGATATTGTATCTGTGTTGAGATCCAATGAGCAGCGAAAAAAGATGGCAGGAAAAGGTGTACCTCAGGAGGGCTT
Organism: Calamus simplicifolius; assembly: GCA_900491605.1. Taxonomy (NCBI): domain Eukaryota; kingdom Viridiplantae; phylum Streptophyta; class Magnoliopsida; order Arecales; family Arecaceae; genus Calamus; species Calamus simplicifolius. Next base: position 973,452 of record UESW01004192.1, on the reverse strand, counting down.
TATAGTGGGAGAGAGAACCGACAGAGGCAAAGAGGTTAGCACAGGAGCCGATCCAGATCCAAGTCAGAAAGGTAAAGAAAAGTTCAGGTGTTACAAGTGTGATGGGGTTGGACACATAAAGAGGAATTGTCCTCTTTGGAAGAAACCTCAAGAAGAGAAGAAAGAGAAGGAATCTATCAGTACTATTGAAGATGTAGGGGTCAAGAAGGACCTCTTGGTGGTTTCAAATGCACACAGAAGATGTAGCAAGTTTGGTTTTTCTTTGCTTTTTCTCCTTTTCAATGAGAAAGCTTAGTTGTACAATTAAAGCTCATGTAACTAGAGTGCTAACACAAAGCAACCAAACTCAAGATTCTTTTTTTATGCTTAAGAAGCAGTGACTCCAGTGATATACATTTTTCAACAAAAAAAAGAATCCTGGACTAGGTTCCACCGAGAAAATGCTTTTAGTAACAAAATGCAGCTTTAGAAAGCAAGAAACAGTAATTTCATATATGAAATTTCACAAGAGATGCTAGAGGGAAAACATATTAAATACAAGCACAAAGAACATTGTAGGCTTAAAAAGAAAATTACCTCCTTTTCAAGGTAAAGAAGGCCAAGATCCATTGGGAATAAGTGGGTGAGTGGCTTATTCAGAATGATAAATCAGTATTTTTATTACTTTCATTGAATATGTGTCTTCAGTTTTGCTCCTAAAAGCTATACTCATTAAAACTTTAACAGGAAGAGAGGAGCAACACTAAAACATGAACTGAATATCTCACAAAACAAAGGAAGAACTATAATGCTCCAATATTAATCAATAATAAATTGTTTCTAAATTCATAAACTCAATATGTATTGCTTTTAATTGCTGACTTAATTCATAATCTATGTAATACTTTTGCTAAGGGAATTTAAAAAAATTACAACAGAGTTGAGCAAAAAGCAGAATATCATTCTTTTATAGAGGATTTAAAGCATATTTATGTTTTCAATTCAACAGAAACAAAATATATGCAAAGTATACTAATTCTACTATTTATTAATAAAAAGGAAAACATAAAGGTGTGATATACTTGGGTAATTATAAACGTCAGCACCTTATGGATGTCTTCTAGAGATTTGGGTTCCAAGACATAACATGGCAAGCAAGAGTAAAGTATCCCTCATTTAGTTTAACATTATTGACTACATGCAGCAAGGCCTTCCTATCATCATCATCAACATCATCATTTACAGCTAAATTATCATCAAGCTCCAAAGCTAATCCTTGAATTACAGAAAGAGTGATCAGTAAAATAAGTTCATCAAACATCACGTGGAAATATAATGAGAAATTATGCACAAAGAGGAACACCAAATTTGCTAAAATAGATAGCTCAAGCCTAACACAATAAACTAGTAACCTAAATTCTTATTTGAGCAAACAGTAGGATTTGTATATCTTTGTTATAACAATAAGGAACTGAATTTGATGGAGGCTTCCAATGTTAAATGTTCATTAAGATAGGAAAAGCTTACATGGTGAGAAATAACATACGAATATTGCTTCTTCGACAATAGGTGTGTTGTCAATGTGTAGGCTTGTTTCACATACTGTCATGACAACAAAATCTTATTAAAGCATGTTCATGATAGCTAAACTTTGTTTCAGTGAGAGAAGTAAAATGAAGTTTTTTAAAAACTAAAACGGTCACAAGTGAACCTCAATCTTATTAAGAAGAGTGCAATATGTATGGCACTTGCATAGCCTTCAAACTTCATATAAATTGAATTGGAAAATCCAAAAATTATGAAACCTAAAAGACAGATGTTGGACTTAACATTACCTTATTCTCCCTTTCATTGAGGGCACCACGTAATATCATTGCTAGTTGATGAATGAAAACAAATGCACGTTGATATGCACTTGGTGGGTGCAAACCATATAGTTCACTAACACAATTTCCAAGGAACTGAATGTGTTGCAACTTTGATCTACTTACAGATTTGGATAGTTTGCAATTTAGAACATAAGCTTTGTATACACCCTTAAGGCATGTATCAAGACAATCAGAACCAAGGCGAACACACAAGTCTCTCAGGAATAGAAATGAAACAACCGGTAGGGCACCTTTTCCTGTACCCAAGCAGTGAAGGGCAACCTGCGAATAGAAAAAATATTATAAGTGGCATCCAAGACCAAAACCAAAAGTCTCTTATTCACATACAACAATTTGAAAGATGAAACACAACCATGCATAAGCAAGGATAACAAGATGTCATGCTTATACTTTATAAATGGCAGGAGGATATAAGCACTTATGTACCTTCACATACTTCCTCAAGATAGCAGGATAAGCTACTAGAAACACAGCTGATGCCTTGATACGCTTTAAGGTGAATGCTATCATATGTTCATCAGTCATTTGTGTTAATATATGGAGTGCATTACCAAGATATAACCTCATCAAGCTGCCAAACTTCCTCCACTTCTCAGTGGTTCTCAATTCCATAATGGTCTCCTTTTTCCCTCCAGAGCTAGGAGCTTTCAACATTTCACGAAGGATTCCATCCATTTCATTCAGAACAAACACCATTATCTTATTAAATACGTTACTAGATATGATACCAAATTTTGGTGCTGAACCATTGTCTTCATCATCTCCATAATGGCATGCCGTCCTAAAAGCTTGCAGCAAAGATCAAACTGCACCAAGTCTACCACTTTCTTTGGCTCCCTTGCACCATGAGTCAACCATTGCAGTTGTAATAAATTTGCCCTGTTGTTTCTGTTCCTTGGGCTGAGATTCCACATCCTCCTCCAAATCAATGTCTTCCTCCTTCAAATCAGTTCCTTCACCCTCCTAAATAGCGCATTCAACAAAACAAAAAAAAAAGTTGATTTATAGTTTCTTATGCCAAGAATGTCATTAAAAGAATATCAGTATATACTCACATCGATATCTTCATCATCAAACTCTAAAAGCTCCTTATCATGCTCCTTCAAAAATTGGTAGAATTCTGGATCCTGCAAAGTGAAAAATGTCAACACAATCAGATGACAACCATAATTTTTTTTAAAAAAATTGATAGATAATCATTTCTCTATAACCTCCGAAGAAGTACAATTCCATGATTGGTTAAAAAAATATTTTTCCCACATAATATAATTTTAAAATATTTTGTTGGAAAATTTGTTCACACATAATATGAGATTAAAATATGCTTATATATCAACAATTTATGTGCAAATCATCAAATCCTATTCTACGGAGTTCCTAGTCTAACATGATGCCCCACGTCAGCATGAACATTCATCAAAAACTTGCATTTCTGTATTAGTAAATCCTTCCATAGAAATTTTTCTACTAGGAAGCCAAACACAAGAGAAGAAGAAAAGTCACCCACCTTTTCCTGAAGTCTTTGCAACTCCTCCACATGCTCTTTGGCTCTTCCCCGTGAACGAGAGAGGCTTTCTTCTTCATCGGCATACCTGCTCTTATCTAATGCCAAAAGACAACATATGAACCAAGTTAAATCACGAGAATTTTCATTCTTCACATAGAAAGACAGTTCTCGGAGCTGACCTGAATCCTTGATATCTGACATGATTTCGTCTGTAAGAAACCACAAAACAAAACAAGACGAAAAAAAATATCAATCCCAAATTTAACTTGTTATCTGACGGCTCCTTGCGAGACCCCGCCGGTGACCGAGAAGAGAGATGGGAGGCTCGCGGAGGCGTATTTCGATGGAAAGGAAAACAGTGAACGAAGAGAGATCGATGGGGCGGAGGGGACGGCCGCGATCTCTTTCCCCCTTCCCTCGGCTTATGGGAGGTTTCAAACGTTTAACCGACCGGTTCGAGCGAAACCCAGAGAATTAGGGTTTCTCAAAACCGGACGGGGTCGAGCGTCCATAATTGAACGCTCCAAACAGGCTGGTCAATGATAAAATGGATAATTAAAATATAATTAAAATAAAAAAGGTGATCCATAAACCATAATAATAAATAAAATATTTTTTAATAAAATCTAACTAATTTTATTCGGTTTGGTTCAATTTACTAAAATAATTAATTCAGTTTTGGTTTTGATTTTGGTTTTAAAAAATCGATTCAAATTGGTTTGGTTCCAAATATATCTTTAAGACAATCCGATCCAAACTATGTGCACCTTTGAATATAGATAGAAAGAGAATTGTATTACTTAAAATAAAAAAATAAAAAAAATCTAAAAAATAATATTGATATATAAATTATATTAATTAAAAGATAATTTTAAAGGACATAAATCGATATGATTTATTTGTTCACATGGGTCATTGGTTAATAAAAAATCAATTAATTCACCGATCAAACTTGTCGACTCCAATCTAATAACTATGGTTTGTTAACGTACGTTGTAAAAAAAAAAAAATGTTTTTGAAAACCAAACGACCGACGTTCGACCGTTTTAAAAGAAAATCAATTGCCTGGCCATAAAACGTCCGACCGTTTAAAAAAAAAAAATCTATAAATAGGGTTTGGAGAAGAATAACAACAATTCTACATTTTATTATTATTTTTTGAAGATTGCGTTGAAGATCGTTGATCGCGTCCGTTGAGATCGTGTTGCCAACGGATGGCACGGATGTAGGAATCTGGTTCTGGGTTGTACCTATATAGGAATCTGGTTCCGGGTTGTACCTTGGAGGAGAGTCATGGTTCTGTTTTTCTTCCCACAAGAAGGGGGACCAGTTCTCCTTTGGTTCTGTTTTTCTTCCCACGAGAAGGGGACCAGTTCTCCTTTAGGGCAGTGGAGTAAACCGCCTTCCAGGTCTGATTCTTAACTTATTTTTATTTGAGATATTTTTTTTCTAAATATAATCTATCTCACACACACCACAGATATTTTTTTAATATATATATATATATATATATATATATATGAATACTAATATATCCTAGTTGCAAGCATGAAGAAATCAATTTCGCTAACAATCTAAAGGAGAACTGGTGCAAATTAATTATAATTTATTTGCATTGCATATTTAATATATATTTAATTTTTTTCACTTGTAGCAAAATATCTTGTTCTCTTGTTGTGAAAAAAAAAAGAAAAAAAAAAATGTTTGAATTATTCAAACAATTTTGTAACAAAATTATTTTCATTTTACAGTTCTTCCTCTCTGAATCTAGCTTGGACCGTATGGCAACCCTTAGGGATGACATCGTTAGTCTTAGACCGGAAAAATTTGATGGATCCCATTTTAGGAGGTGGCAAAGTTAAATGAAGTTTTGGCTAACTACCTTAGGTCTTTGGTCAGTGATTGACAAATCATCTACCAGTTCCTCTAGCACAATATCAACCACTACCCCTGAAGAGGATTATCTATGTAAAGGTAGAATCCTTAGTACCCTATCCGACTCACTCTACGACATTTACCTATCGGCTAAAAATTCAAAGGAATTATGGGATAACCTTGAGTCTGAATATGGACTTGATGATGCTGGAGTAGAACGATTCAATACCGCATCATTCCTTAGATTCAATATGGTAGATGACATGCCTATCAATGACCAAATTCATAAATTCCAAGAATACTTTAGGAAACTTCAGGCCAATGAAGGCAAATTCTCTGAAGGTTTTAAAGTTTCCAGCCTCTTAGATAAAATGCCTCCTTCATGGAATGGCTTTGTCAAAAGTCAGCTTCAAAAATAAGGAGAGCTAACCTTGGCTCAACTTCTAAACTCAATCAGGATAGAAGACCAACATAGGTCTAAAACCCTTCAAAATAAAACTCAAAGTGTCCAAGCCAATCTAACCGAACAACACCAGACCAACAACAATTCTAAACGAAGGTCAAAGCCTAAATTTCGATCAAACCTCCAAAAACAATCAAACCAACCCTACCATCCTAAACTAAACAAATTCAAACCCAAGGGTGAAACCTTTAAAACCCACAATACTAGACCTAGCTAGCCAACCCAAGGTCCAAGTAAAAGATTCTGTTTTGTGTGTGGGAGGACAAATCATCTTGCGAGAGACTACTTTTATCGGAAAAGGGAGCCCCTTCACAAACCTTATGTTTCTTCCGGACCCCAAGCTCACGTAGTTGAAGGTCAAGATGATTCCATCCTTAGGTTAGTAAACTTGAATCCTGAATTAAATCTTACTTCTTCCAACCTTGACTGGTGGTTGGATTCAGGAGCTAATGTTAATATTTGTGTTGATTGCTCCTGGTTCACTACTTTTCAGGACTCAAGTGGAGGAAGTGTGACTCTAGGGAACAACATAGCCGCCAGGGTCGAGGGACATGGTCGAGTGAACCTGAAAATGTCATCAGGAAAAGTTCTCACCTTGATGGATGTGCTTTATGTTCCTGATCTTAGGAAGAACCTTGTCAGCGGATCTCAGCTAGTTCAGAGAGGATACAAAATTGTTCTTGACTGTAATAAAGTGTAATAACTAAGAATAATGCCTTCATAGGAAAAGGATATGTAAGTGAAGGCTTATTTAAATTGAATGTAATAAATCCTTTTATTAATAAAGCTGAGAATCAAACCTATCTTGTGAATAAGTCTAATCAAAATCTGTGGCATGCCAGGTTGGGTCATGTGCACCTAAGAAAGGTCGAACACATGATGAATTTAAAACTAATTCCTAAATTGAATCTAGATATGTCTAAATGTGAAATATGCTGAATCTAAACAACCAAGAAAGCCATTCAAATCAGTGAAAAGAAATTCATCAATTTTGAAGTTAATACATAGTGATGTTTGTGATTCAACTAAGACTGCAACTCGTGGTGGGAATAGGTACTTAGTGACCTTCATAGATGATTTTTCTAGATATTGTTACTGTTATCTAATTAAATCTAAAAATGAAACCTTCAATAAATTTAAATTTTATAAGAGTGAAGTAGAAAATCAACAAGAAAGGAAAATTAAAATTCTTAGATCTGATAGAGGAGGGGAGTATACCTCGAATGAATTTTCTCAATTCTGTCAAGAACATGGGATAATTCATCAACTGACTGCTCCTTACTCTCCACAGTCTAACGGTGTAGCTGAACGTAAGAACCATACCCTTATGGATATGGTAAATTCTATGCTCATTAGTTCTGGCTTACCTGAGAACTTGTGGGGGAAGCTCTTCTATCTTCTTGTTTCATCCTAAATAGAATACCTACTAAGGATAGTGGTAAGACTCCCTATGAACTTTGGAAAGGAAGAACACCTAACCTAGACTTTCTCAAAGTGTGGGGGTGTCTAGCTAAGGTTAATATTCCTGAACTCAAAAAGAGAAAACTAGGATCCAAAACCTTAGATGCTGTATTATAGGCTATGCCCAAAATAGCAATGCCTACAGATTTTTAGTAATAAAATCAGAGATTAATGACATATCTGATAATACAATCTTAGAAGCTAGAGATGCCTCCTTCTTTGAAGATATAATTCCATTCAAGACTAAAATCTCTAGACCCCTGAAATTTGAAACATCGTCCTCTAAAGCCATAGAACCAGAACTAGAAACTGAACCAGAATCAAGAAGAAGCAAAAGGAAAAGAATTGAAAAAGATTTTGGTGAAGATTTTTTTACGTTCTTAATAGAAGGTGATCCTTCCACATACGATGAGGCAATGACATCATCAGAATCATCATATTGGAAGGAAGCTATAGATAGTGAAATTAAATCTATCATAGAAAATAAAACTTGGATTTTAACTGATTTACCTCCTGAAAACAAACCTATAGGAACAAAATGGATTTTTAAAAGAAAATTAAGACCAGATGGATCAATAGAAAGATATAAAGCTAGGTTAGTAGTAAAGGGATTTAATCAAAAGAAGGACATAGATTATTTTGATACATATGCTCCTGTAGCAAGAATAACAACCCTAAGAACTTTAATTGCCTTAGCCTCATTTATAAATTAATAATTCATCAAATGGACGTAAAAACTGCATTTTTAAATGGAGAATTAGAAGAAGAAATTTACATAAATCAACCTCAAGGATTTGAAGTAAAAGGATAAGAATATAAAGTATATAAATTAATCAAATCTCTTTATGGTTTAAAACAAGCTCCTAGACAATGGCACATTAAGTTTGATGAAATCATTTTGAAAATAGCTTTAAAATAAATGAATATGATAAATGTGTATACTATAAAAGACAGGATACTGATTTTATAATACTATGCTTATATGTAGATGATATATTACTCCTAGGAACATCATTAAAATTAATTCAAGAAACTAAAAGCTACTTATCAAATAAGTTTGATATGAAAGACCTAGGAGAAGCCGATGTAATTCTAGGAATGAAACTTAACAAAGTAGATAATGGAATAGCAATAAGTCTGGCACACTCAATAAAGAAAATGCTTCAAAAGTTTGAATATTATGATTTAAATCCTATTTCTACCCCCTATGATTATAACTCTCATTTAATTAAAAATTTAGGAGAACCTATTAATCAATTAGGATATTCTCAAAGAATAGGATCCCTATTATATATTTCAAATAGAACTCGTCCAGACATAGCTTATGCAGTAGGCAGATTGAGTAGGTATACTAGTAATCCTAGTGAAGAACATTGGAAAGCCCTAGAAAGAATTTTTAGATATCTTAAGGGAACCATAAATTATTCTCTAGTGTATTCTGGTTATTCTGAAGTGATTGAGGGGTATAGTGATGCTAATTGGGTAACAGATAAATTTGATGTTATCTCTTCCTATTAGGAGGAGCTGCAGTATCTTGGGGCTCATGTAAACAAACTATAATCACTAGAAGTACTCTAGAGTCTGAGCTAACAGCTCTTGACACTATTTGCACTGAAGCATAATGGCTGAAAGACTTAATAAATGATATAGATATTCTTTCACCAAATATTTCTCGAATTTTTTTAAATTGTGATTGTAGAGCTCTGATTGATCTGTTAAATCAACAGACAACAAATAAAAGATAAATAACCATATCCTGATCAGGTATAAATCTATAAGAAATAAAATGAAAGAATCAATATCACTGCAGTTTGTAAGATCTAAACATAATTTGACAGATCTTTTAACCAAAGGCCTTTCGAAGGCTGTGGTTTTTGAGACATCGAGGGGGATGGGGCTTAAGCCCATATATTAGTCACCAGAGTGGACCCCTACCGTTATGGCAGCCCCATGGTTAAGGTTCAAAGGGAAACGATCTCTGAGGTGATATCTGGAAGCACCGCTTTAGGAGTCTGTCTCCATCCCATCCCTATGGTGTGGTGCTTTATTGTGACGGTTAGGTTGAGCATAGCTCTTAATAGATCCAAGGCTGTAAATTCAGCGAGGTCATGTACCCTTGGAGGATCTACCTTATTGAGCATAGCTCTTAATAGATCCAAGGCTGTAGATTCAGCGAGGTATGATTCCGTTGCACATACCCTTGGAGGATTTACCTTAGTGAGAGTAGTCGTGAGGCCGTGACTATGGGACTGGGGCGAATCCCTAGTAACTCTCATGAAAATCAAGGCAAGCGCATGGCCTAGATAGCGCTAACCCGCATTATGATCAGCTCATCTTCATACTGTGTGTATGTTATACTAAATGCAAGTTCAAACCTAGAAGGTACTTGCACTAAGCACAGTAAATTTTAAAGTTTTGAAATTGCTTATTGAATTTAATTTATTTGGTTATTATTCTTTTATTTTTATTTTTTTAATGGAGGATTGTTAACGTTCGGCCATTTTTCCAAACGCCAACGTTGTTTTTAAAAAAACCAAACGTTCGGCCGTTTGAAAACCAAACGACCGAACATTCGGCCGTTTTAAAAGAAAATCAATTGCCTGGCCATAAAATGTCCGACTGTTTTTTTAAAAAATCTATAAATAGGGTTTCAAAGGTTGAAAATTTTGGGAAAGAACAACAACAATTCTACATTTTATTATTTTTTTTTGAGATCGTGCCGCCAACGGATGTAGGAATCTGGTTTCGGGTTGTACCTTGAAGGAGAGTCGGTGGTTCTATTTTTCTTCGCACGAGAAGGGAGACCAGTTGTTCTTTAGGGCAGTGGAGTAAATCGCCTCCCAGGCCTGATTCTTAACTTATTTTATTTGAGATATTTTTTTTCTAAACATAATCTGTCTCACACACACCACAGATATTATATATATATATATATATTCCTAGTTGCAAGCATGAAGAAATCAATTTTGCTAACATGGTTTTGAAAACCTTTTTTGGGGAAAGAAACTGACATCTAATTCATGGCATACTCAGCACTTTTTAAAGGAAACTTCTTGCTTCGAGATTTTGATTCCCATGCCCACCATCCATGCAAAAATCTACAATCCTCTAGTAAGAGAATATTTCCGATTTGACAGAATGGGTTTAGTTTTGCAAACAAAAATAATTGGGTTTGACTATTGTCCTTTCTTAATTTTCTTTTTTTTAAAAAAATCGGCTTCAATTCAATCCATTTAAGGCCTTCTTTGAACCCTTTTAAACCTTTACCTCAAACCTTATATCTTTTGATTTTCCATAAATTATGATACTACTCGCATACAACTAGAAGTGTGATAGCAAAAGCTCAAATAATTATATATAGTTAGGCTTTTTCTATTCTATTGTTGAGAAATTATTGAAACATAATTGCCCCAACTCTATTGATTTTGATGATTTCCAAAAGTCATGAATATATTAATAGAAACAATGAATCATTTATCAAATACCATGAGTTTATATAAAAATGAAAAATATAAACTATCAATGTTTACATTCAATGAGTTCTTGAATCAATTAAAACAAAAAGAATTTTTATACTTGAGATTATACTTGAGATTTCATGAATTAAACTTGAGATTTCAAAAAGAATTCTAATACTACTCATTTGATAATCAATAACTTAATGGAAAATGTCTTGATGATCAAATCAATTCTATTCAAGTCACATTTATATTTAAATTTATTTGGGACGAGTTTTAAAGTCTATCAGAATATTTTTCTGATTTTTGTATCGCTCCCGAGCCGACTCAAGGGTTTCCGAGTCGACTCCCCAAATGTCTGTTTTTCAATGTTGTCCTGAGTCGACACTTGAGTTTTCAAGAGTCGACCCCTGAACCTTCACGAGCCGACTCATGGACTGTGCGAGCCGACTCGACTCAGACGGCAGAGAGGCTCATTTTTTAGCACTTCTCGAATCGAATCCCCGCATATCTCGAGTCGACTCCTGAAAGTTAGGTGTTTCTGGAATGGACTGTTCGAGCCGACTCACACAGTGCTCAAGTCGACTCCTAGAAATTCTGGGCGCGATTTTTCACGACGACACGTCAGCCCCAATGGTAAGATTTTTGAATAACGGCTATATTTCTGTGTTTCTAACGGCTATATCTTTGCAGAATCTATAAATAGAGGAGCCTATTTCAAATCAAAGAGGAGGAATATAGAGAGATTTTTATTTCAAAGAAAAAGAAGAGAAAGAGGGAAAAATAGAGCTTTATTTGAAAAATCTTCTAGTTCAAAATAGAGTGATTCAAAAGGAGTGAAATCAAAGAGGAAGTTTCGTCTGCTCCAGATCATCAATCCACAAGAGTCAAAAGAAAATCCAAAAGCTTTTCAAAGATCAAATCAAAGGATTTTCAACATTCAACAAAAGGAGAAAAAGCTTCATCTCAACTCCAAAGTTTTCAAACGTCAAGAATCTTGCTGAGGCCTGATTCAATACTTCAAGAGGAGTTAAAGAGAAGAAGGAAGAAAGCCAAAGCCACAACCATCTGCAATCTTATCAGGCTTTTCTAACCCTTTTATACTTAATTTGTATATTTGCTCAAGGGGAGCATTTCTATATTAAACTCTGTTATTTTGGTTGTTTGCTGATTCAATCAGTGGATTGAATCAGTGGAGGTTATTATACCTCGTTGCAAGCTGGAGTGCTTGTCTTGGGTTAGTTGTGAGCCCGTGAAAAACAACGTGTAGGGTTTTGTGCTGGTGAGCCCGTGTAAAACCGGCTGGGTTCGTTGTGATCCCGGGAAAACAACAAGTTTGAGTTGTGAACTTGTAAAACAACTCGGCTGTAATCGAAGAGATTATAGTGTGGACCCAAGTGAATCTTGGGAGTGGACGTAGGTGTTGGTTGCACCGAACCACTATAAAATTATCTTGTGTTTGCCGTGCTATATTTTCTCTCTCTCTATCTCTCTTTATTATTTGCTTGTGTATTGATTAAAGTTAGCCTCTCACTTGCACATTTTGCTAACTAATCAACTAAAGTTAAAAAGACTTAAATTTTTAAGAACCCAATTCACCCCCCCTCTTGGGTTGCCATCTGGGCCAACAATTGGTATCAGAGCAAGTGCTCATTTAGAATTTGATCTCACGATCAAGGGCTAAAGATCCTTATGGCAACACAAAGTGGTTCATGTTTTGCTGAAGGTCATTCTACGAATCGACCTCCTTTATTTAATGGAACCAACTATTCATATTGGAAAGCAAGAATGAGAATATTCATTCAAGCTTCTGACTATGAATTATGGGGAGTAATAACTAATGGACCTAGTACACCCACACACTTAGTTGAAGGCATTCTTGTTCCTAAGCCCGAAAGGGATTGGAATGATAATGATAGAAGAATGGCTCAATTAAATGCTAAAGCCATTAACATTTTATATTGTTCCTTAGACTCTAATGAATTCAACCGAATCTCAATATAATTCCGCAAAAGAAATTTGGGATAGGTTGGAAATAACACATGAAGGAACAAACCAAGTTAAGGAATCAAAAATAAACATTTTGGTTCATAAATATGAATTGTTTACAATGGAACAAACTGAAACCATCACATGCATGTTCACTAGATTCACTGATATTGTGAATGGTTTAAAGAGTCTTGGTAGAATTTATTCTAATGCTGACCTTGTGCGCAAAATTCTTAGGTCACTACCAAGATCGTGGGAAGCGAAAGTCACTGCTATCCACAAGCAATCCAAGAAGCAAAGACCTCAATGCATTACCTTTAGAGGAGCTTCTAGGATCCCTTGACCCACGAGCTGACAATGAAGCAGCATGTTGAGGAGGAAACAAAAAGAAAGAAAACACTTGCCCTCAAAACTGCAGAAATGGAAGAGAGCAGCAGTGAAAGTAATGATGAAGATGATGATGAAACTGCTCTCTTGGCCAAAAAATTCAGAAAGTTTATGAGAAAAAGGCCCTTCCATAAAAAGAAATTTGGAGCAAGAATTGATGGAGAAAAAGATAAGAAAAAGGACAAGGAGAAAGAAAAGAGAAAGAGCCCTTAATATGTTATGAGTGTAAAAAGCCAGGGCACTTTAGATATGATTGTCCTTTGCTGAAAAAGGCCTACAAGAAAAAGAAGAAAGCATACATGGCAACATGGTCTGATGAATCTTCCTCGTCGGAAGAAGAAGAACAAAAGGAAGTTGCCAATATCTGCTTCATGGCCAACAACGACGACAACGACAATGAGGTAAGTTCTGAAAACTCAAATGATGAATTCACTTTTGATGAAATGTTTGAGGCTTTCAATGAACTTATGATTGATTTTAAATCTTTGAAAAAGAAGTATAAGTTTTGAAAAATGACAATATTAGCTTAGCTAAAAGTAAAAATGAATTAGCTTTAGAAGTTAAGAACTTAACTAATGAAAAAGAAGAACTTAGCAAAGAAAGAGATAATTTTAATCAAGAAATAGATTTGTTGAAATCTGAAACTAAAAACTCAACAAAAGATTTAAAAGATCAATTAGAAACCTTAGCTTTAGAAAAAGAACAGCAAGTTAAAGACAATGATCATTAAAGAAAGAAGTTATAAAATATAAAGACATTGTTGAGAAATTCACCTTAAGTTCAACTAAACTAAACATGATTTTAGATAATCAAAAAGCTGTTTTCGATAAAGCTGGCCTAGGTTATAATACGTATAGGAAACAAAAATCTTTAAAGAATATTTTTGTAAAAGCCAATCAAAGTAATATAACTTGTTTTAAATGCAATGAAAAAGGTCATAAATCATTTGAATGCAAAACATTAAATAATAACAACAAGTTAAATGTTAAAGCAAAGAAAATATGGGTTCCGAAAGGAACAATTTTTGTTGCTACTAACCATGAAGGACCCAAGAAAGCTTGGGTACCTAAACATAAAGTTTGATTATATTGCAGGAATGTCTTGTAGCCAAAAGATCAAAGAAAAAGTGGTATCTTGATAGTGGCTGCTCAAGACATATGACGGGTGACAAAGAGGAATTCATCACCCTAGAAGAAAAGAAAGGTGGAGTTGTGACGTTTGGCGATAACGGTAAAGGTCAAATTATGGGCCTTGGTAAAGTTCGCATAACTCCATCTATATTTATTGATAATGTACTTTATGTTGATGGTTTAAAGCACAATTTAATTAGTATAAGCCAACTATGTGATAAGAACTTTAATGTTTCATTTAAATCTTCTATTTGCATAGTATCTATTCCATTAATGATAGCATTGTTTTTACTGGTTATAGACATGGCAATGTGTACTTAGTTGACTTAGACAAATTATCTGAAAGTAGTCATTGCCTAATTGCTGACAATGCTAACATAAATGATATTGGATGGTTATGGCATCGTAGATTAGGTCATGCAAGCACACACCTTATTTCAAAACTAATTAAGATGGATTTAGTTAAAGGTTTACCTAAGTTAGATTTTGAAAATAACAAAATATGTGATGCATGTCAATTTGGAAAACAAACTAGAAGTTCTTTCAAATCTAAAAATGTTTCAACTTCTAGGCCTCTAGAGCTACTTCACATGGACCTTTTCGGACCAACTAGAACCACAAGTCTAGGAGGAAAGAAATATGGTCTAGTGATTGTAGATGATTACTCTAGATACACTTGGGTATGTTTTTAGCTCACAAAGATGAGACTTTCTCGATATTCTGAAATTCTTCAAGAAAGTCACAAATGAGAAAAACACTACCATAGTGTCTCTAAGAAGTGATCATGGAACTGAATTTGAAAATCACTTATTTGAAAGTTTTTGTTCTGAAAATGGAATTAATCATAACTTTTCAGCCCCTAGGACTCCACAACAAAACGGTGTAGTTGAAAGAAAAAATAGAACCTTAGAAGACATGGCCCGTACCATGCTATGCGAAAGCAACTTACCAAAGTATTTTTGGGCGGAAGCAATTAACACAGCATGTTACATCTTAAATAGAGCATTAATAAGACCAATATTAAAGAAAACACCTTATGAATTATGGAATGAAAGAAAACCAAATATAAAATACTTTCATGCATTTGGATGTAAATGTTTCATTCATAATAATGGTAAAAACAACTTAGGAAAATTTGATGCTAAATCTGATGAAGGAATTTTTCTAGGTTATTCAACACTAGTAAGGCATATAGAATCTTTAACAAGAAAACCTTAATAGTAGAAGAATCCATTCATGTAGTTTTTGATGAATCTTTAGCAACTGGATCTGAAAAGATTGATGATGAGGAAGATACAAACATAATTGAAAAAGATCTTGAAAAACTTAATATTGAAGTATCTTCTGATCATGAACAAGAGGCTAAAGATGATGATTCACATAAGGATGGTGATGTTAATAATGATCATAATGATATAGATCTTCCAAGAGATTGGAGATATGCTTATAGTCATCCTAAGGAATTGATTATAGGTGATCCATCTCAAGGAATAAGAACTAGATCATTTATGAGAAATATTAGTAATCATCTTGCATTTGTCTCTCAAATAGAACCTAAAACTATTGAAGAAGCCGAGAAAGATAATAATTGGATGTAGCAATGCAAGAAGAACTAAATCAATTTACTAGAAATAATGTTTGGACACTAGTTGAAAGACCTAAAAATCATTCAGTAATAGGATCAAAATGGGTTTTTAGAAATAAATTATGAAAATGGCATAGTAATTAGAAACAAAGCTAGATTAGTTGCAAAAGGATATAATCAAGAGGAAGGTATTGATTTTGATGAAACCTTTGCACCTGTAGCTAGATTAGAAGCCATTAGATTTACTTGCATTTGCATGTCACATGAATTTTAACTTATTTCAAATGGACGTTAAAAGCGCATTTTTAAATGGATTTATAAATGAAGAGGTGTATGTAGAACAACCACCAGGTTTTGAAGATCATGAATTTACAAATCACGTTTTTAAATTGCACAAAGCTTTATATGGTTTGAAACAAGCACCTAGAGCTTGGTATGATAGGTTAAGTAAATTCTTAATAGAAAATGATTTTACAAGAGGTAATGTTGATAAAACTATTTTTGAAAAGAAAAAATAAAGATTTGCTTGTAGTACAAATATACGTAGATGACATTATTTTTGGTGCTACTAACGATTCTCTTTGTCAAGAATTTGCAAAGTTGATGCAGGGAGAATTCGAGATGAGCATGATGGGAGAACTCAACTTCTTCCTTGGACTCCAAATCAAACAATGCAAGGAGGGAATCTTTATCAACCAAACCAAATACACAAGAGAACTACTCAAAAAGTTTGGTATGGAAACAATGAAACCCCTCGGAACTCCAATGAGTCCTTCATGCAAGCTGGACAAAGATGAAGAAGGTAAGAAGGTTGATCAAAAGTATTATCGAGGTATTATCGGATCCCTTCTTTATTTAACAGCAAGTAGACCAGATATTATGTTTTCAGTATGTTTATGTGCTAGATTTCAATCTGAACCTAAAGAATCACATTTAATAGCTGTTAAAAGAATTTTAAGATACTTAAATGGAACGAAAAATGTAGGTTTATGGTATTCTAGAGACTCAACTTTAAACCTAATTGCATATTCGGATTCTGATTATGCTGGATGTAAACTAGATAGAAAAAGCACAAGTGGTGCATGCCATTTCTTAGGAAGTAACTTAATCACATGGTTTAGCAAAAAGCAAAATTCAGTTGCATTATCAACTACTGAAGCTGAATATGTAGCAGCTGGAAGTTGCTGTGCGCAAATCCTATGGATTAAGCGACAACTTGAAGACTATGGTATCACACTTGATAAAACACCCATAAGATGTGATAACACTAGCGCAATCAATTTAACTAAAAATCCGATTCAACACTCAAGGACAAAACACATAGAAATTAGATATCATTTTATAAGGGAACATGTAGCTAATGATGAAATTTGTTTAGATTATGTAAACACTGAAGAACAACTAGCTGACATCTTTACAAAACCTTTAAGCGAAGAAAGATTTTGTTATCTTAGAGGAGAGTTAGGAATTTGTAACCCTTTTGGATAGATTTTGAAACCTCTAAGGAAATATATCTAGAGTTCTTTCAATTTCTCAAAATCTTAAGGAAATTTTATCTAGAACTCATATCAATTTGATCTATCAAAATCCATGATTTTTAATCATACTCAAAGATCAAATCCGGGTTCATTTCAGACACTCTGAAAAATTTTATTTTTTACTCTGAAATGGTTTCGGAGCCGACTCGAGAGTATCGGAGTCGACTCGAGTTTCTGCTGAAACTCAGGAGTCGACCCCTTCTCTGAGCGAGTCGACTCGAGATCGAGTCTGCGCTCTGTGACTTACCCGAGCCGACTCTATGCTTTGCGCGAGTCGACTCGACGTGGTCCCAAATCGCTTTATTAGGGCACGAGCCGACCCATCGATCGATTCTAATCATTCCAAATCATTTTCAAAACCCTCCAAAACCCTTCAAACCTTCCAAAATCTTCCAAAATCCTTAAACAATCATTCCACTTGATTCAATGGCCCCCAAAACCCGTGGTGCTAGTAGTAGCGGTGCCGGGATGAAAAGAAAGAAGACCGTGCGTCGACCGTTCGCGAGCCGACTCCGGACTCTTCGCCTGCTTCTTCTTCGGACGACTCCCTGCTCCTACTGCCACTACTCCTCAGGTAGATCACCTTGCGAGTAGAGTCATTACTACAGGAAGGAAGTTTGACTTTGATTTGTTTGAGAGAGAGGGATTGCTTGTAGGATCACAGTTGAAGGAAATGGGATTTGAAAAGATATGCTCTTTAGACTGTCCTACATACCCAGCATTAGTTAAAGAGTTTTATAAAATTTGACTAGAGGGACAATGGATTGGTAAGCACTGTTAGAGGAGTTGGTTTGAATGTCACTGCCATCATTCTCTAGATTATTGGACTTACCCCTATCAGGACCTTCCACTTTTGACCCAGAGGATAGGTCACCTGCCCTCACAAGATTATTGAATAGAAATTTTGAGGGATTTGAAGAAGTTTTTGCCAATCAGCTGCCACTGGACTTGAGATTGCTTCATAACATCTGCAGCAGGATTCTTTTCCCTAAGACAGGCCGTTTTGACTATTTGTCTGAGAGGGATATCTTTGTTATGGATGCTGTAGTTTCAGGCAAGCCAATCAACTTACCCATTATGATATTATGGTATATAGCTGATTGTGGGAGTAAGAGGAAATCCTGTCTTCCCTACGGCATGATCTTGACACAATTATTCAGAAGCCAAGGAATTGAAATTAGTGATAGTGAGCCCAGGAGAAATTTGAGACATACTGACTACTATTCATTGGCCACTATTCACCGCATGGGCTTCAAGAAAGTTAATGGTAATTGGATAAGAAAAGGTCAAGAAGATGTTAGAGCTGAGGAGGACAGAGTTGAAGACATTAGAGCTGAGGTCGAGGTTGGACCTTCTGTTGCTGGACCGTCTGAGGCAGGACCTAGCATGCATTATTCTCCTCCACCTCAGACTTCATCTTCTTTTGTGAGATTTTCAGATGAGCAGTTATGTCAACTTAGAGCTATGTTTGCAGAATTTGATAATCAAAGGAAAGATGAAATTGGTCAATTGAGAGAAGATATTAGAGAATTAAAGGAAGACATCATTTCAAGACTTGACTTATTTCATTTTCTGTTGGTACCCATGTGGATTCACTCAATGCTGAGCTTAAGAAGATATTTGAAAGACTTCAAGGGATAGCTGATGGATCCAATGTGTATCTTGATAGAACTAATCAGTTAAGAAGAGATATTGATGCTGCAGTTGATCAGATACAAGTAACTATGAATGACTTTAACAAATCACAAAAGGATGATATCATGGAAATGATTGGACACTTAAAGAATATAGTTTTCAAGCGTGTCAAATGATTTTGATACTTATCATAGTTTGTATTTCTAGATTTCCTTACTAGATTGTATCTAGGAAGTTTTGCTTTAATATGACTGTATTTGAACTTTGATGAATTAAGTTAGTTTAATTTCATTACAATGAGATTGTGTTACATTTTGATGTAATTTGACATACTTTTGAAGTAATGAGAAAAGTTATGTTCATTTCAATTATGAGTACCTTTGAATATCCTTGAATGCTTATGTTTAATTTGATATAATTTTGAATATCTCAATACTCAATTGATAACTTAGATGCTGAATGAATTCGAATGAATTTAATCAAGTTGATGCTCTGATGCATCTCAACCTTTTTGTTGATTACAAAAAAGGGGAGAGATTTATATGATTTAATCGTATATGCATCATCATATTTAAGAGGAAGAGATTTGTTTTAATTGCCCTAATTAAATAAGGGGGAGAGAATTAAGTATATGATATAACTTACATTATCCAGCCCTAACATATAAGGGGAAGAGATAATTTGAATTTCATACTTAAGTTTTGAATTTGAAAAATTTTGAATGAATTATAAATTGAGGTTCATAGGGGGAGCTACCTCATTGAGGGGGAGCCTTTCCATGAACACAAAAGTTGATTTTGGTATCATAAATTTTTTAATTTTATAATGCATATACTCAATGTTTTTGTCATCATCAAAAAGGGGGAGATTGTTGAGAAATTATTGAAACATAATTGCCCCAACTCTATTGATTTTGATGATTTCCAAAAGCCATGAATATTTAATAGAAACAATGAATCATTTATCAAATACCATGAGTTTATTAAAAATGAAAAATATAAACTATCAATGTTTACATTCAATGAGTTCTTGAATCAATTAAAACAAAAAGAATTTTATACTTGAGATTATACTTGAGATTTCATGAATTAAACTTGAGATTTCAAAAAGAATTCTAATACTACTCATTTGATAATCAATAACTTAATGGAAAATGTCTTGATGATCAAATCAAATCTATTCAAGTCACATTTATATTTAAATTTATTTGGGACGAGTTTTAAAGTCTATCAGAATTTTTCTGATTTTTGTATCGCTCCCGAGCCGACTCAAGGGTTTCCGAGTCGACTCCCAAATGTCTGTTTTTCAATGTTGTCCTGAGTCGACACTTGAGTTTTCAAGAGTCGACCCCTGAACCTTCGCGAGCCGACTCATGGACTGTGCGAGCCGACTCGACTCAGACGGCAGAGAGGCTCATTTTTGAGCACTTCTCGAGTCGACTCCCCGCATATCTCGAGTCGACTCCTGAAAGTTAGGTGTTTCTGGAATGGACTATTCGAGCCGACTCACACAGTGCTCGAGTCGACTCCAGAAATTCTGGGTGCGATTTTTCACGATGACACATCAGCTCCAACGGTAAGATTTTTGAATAACGGCTATTTTCTTGTTTCTAACGGCTATATCTTTGCAGAATCTATAAATAGAGGAGTCTATTTCAAATCAAAGAGGAGGAATATAGAGAGAATTTCAAAAAAAAAGAAGAGAAGAGGGAAAAACAGAGCTTTATTGGAAAAATCTTCTAGTTCAAAATAGAGTGATTCAAAAGGAGTGAAATCAAAGAGGAAGTTTCGTCTGCTCCAGATCATCAATCCACAAGAGTCAAAAGAAAATCCAAAAGCTTTTCAAAGATCAAATCAAAGGATTTTCAACATTCAACAAAAGGAGAAAAAGCTTCATCTCAACTCCAAAGTTTTCAAACGGTCAAGAATCTTGCTGAGGCCTGATTCAATACTTCAAGAGGAGTTAAAGAGGAGAAGGAAGAAAGCCAAAGCCACAACCATCTGCAATCTTATCAGGCTTTTCTAACCCTTTTATACTTAATTTGTATATTTGCTCAAGGGGAGCATTTCTATATTAAACTCTGTTATTTTGGTTGTTTGCTGATTCAATCAGTGGATTGAATCAGTGGAGGTTATTATACCTCGTTGCAAGCCGGAGTGCTTGTCTTGGGTTAGTTGTGAGCCGTGAAAAACAACGTGTAGGGTTTTGTGCTGGTGAGCCCGTGTAAAACCGGCTGGGTTCGTTGTGATCCCGGGAAAACAACAAGTTTGAGTTGTGAACTTGTAAAACAACTCGGCTGTAATCGAAGAGATTATAGTGTGGACCCAAGTGAATCTTGGGAGTGGACGTAGGTGTTGGTTGCACCGAACCACTATAAAATTATCTTGTGTTTGCCGTGCTATTTTTCTCTCTCTCTATCTCTCTTTATTATTTGCTTGTGTATTGATTAAAGTTAGCCTCTCACTTGCACATTTTGCTAACTAATCAACTAAAGTTAAAAAGACTTAAATTTTTAAGTACCCAATTTACCCCCTCTCTTGGGTTGCCATCTGGGCCAACAATAATTATTTTAATATTTAAGCTCTTAGTCACTAGATAATATAAATAGGTTAGAAGTGGACTGAGTTCAGTTAGACTATGCTTTTGCTTAAGTCCAGTCTAAAATTATTTTAAGGCTTCAAATCGAGCTCAGACTTGAAATCTTTTTTAGAGTCTAGGTCCAATCCTCATCCAAACTTAAGCCCAGGCCTAACTTGAAATCTAATCAAGTTGGTTCATAGCATCTCATTTGAATCAAAAATTAAGCCAATAGTGTTAATTTTTAGTTTTTAAGTATTAACGCAACATCAAGTAACATTTTAAATAATTACACTTAATCACTCAAGATAATATAAAGATCTAAAATTACTTGATTCTCAAGAAGTAGAAAATTTATTATGGTGTAAAGAGTTATTCTCAGACAATAGCTAAAAAATTTAGTATAAATTTAAAAAGCAGATGGGTTTTAAGGGTTTGAAGATTGGATCTAGACCAAATTTAAGCATAATTTAGTGTTTATGCTTCGAGTTAAGCTTAAGCCTGGGTTAGACCAAGTACTAGCTCAACCTTTATTCAAAATTTTTTTAGGCTCAACTTTAAATACAAACTTGATCCAAATTAGCCTAGGCCTAGCTTATGGTTCAACTGGAAGTTGGACGATCTAATAGTTTGGTAGTCGAACCAAAGCCACAAACCTTCTTGTTAAAACCCAAGTCCATTTAGCCTTTCTAAATTATCGCTTAGGTTTCATTGATTGAACACCTCAAAACATAAGTAACCATATCTCAATCAGGAGCTCGGCTCCATTTCAATAAAAAATAATAATTATAATATGCAAATATTTTAAATATTATCTTTTATTATTTGGTGTTCCTTTTAACAAAAATTGTTTTTTAGAATTCACGGCAATTAACATCACTTATGGTGGTTCAACAATATGATTGAGAGGTAACCCAAATTTTTAAAATGAATAATAATCTCCTTTCAAAAATACTAATGCTAATACTAATATTAATACTGTCGAAGTTTCTCAACAAAAATAGTGTTCTACTACAATTTATGCCGTCTTTTGAGTATTGAGAGCGAGATGGAGTTAGCAAATCATTCATTGGACATGTCTTACGGTGAGAACTTACATCTACTCACACATTTGTAATGATATGAAATATTATATATAAACAATCTACCAATATATATGCTAAGCACTGAATGATATTAACATTAGTGATATGCCTTGATGAATACTTTTATCATATCTTTTTATAGAACTTTAGGTTTTAACAATATTCTAGTATAACAGAATTTATAGATTTTAAATTTTAAGAATTAGTTTAATTTTTATGCTTTTCTTTTGTGTATAGTTTGAACTAAAACTAAGAAATCAGCTTTTATTTGTTAAGAAATATGAATTTTTGAGCATTTTTATTGAACTAAACGGGGTAAATTATTTATATGTAATGTCTTAAGTAAATAGAGAAAGAAATAAAAATAAAAGCAAAACAATGATATTTACTTGTTTGGATTTCTTTTTATATAAATAATTGTTGTTTCTAAATGCCTTTTAAGGTTGGTAGATTATATTATATTGAATGTGGAATTATCTAGTATTTTAAATATTATATAATTTTAAAAATTAGGATTTAAAATTAGATTAATTATAGCATATAAACCTAAGCAATGCCGAGCTTATATATTTGTTGAAGACAAAGCCTAATTATTCTTTAAAACTCTATTGAAATCCTAGCTAGGGTTGAACTATTTCCTACCTTTGAAATTTTAAGAAGAATTTAATATTCAAACCCTTTCCAAACTAGCTATCATTTTCAATAGCATAAAATAGTATAAAAGAATATTCAACGTATGTTTTTTTTTTTTTTTGAAAAAGATAACTTTCCTCCATTTTAAAATTCCAACCAAATACTTTTCCAACAATCTCGTCATCATACATCTGTGAGATTTTTAATTTTAACGTCAAAGACCGGTTTTACATAATAAGCATCCACGATGTAAAATTTTTGGTCAAAACTAACCACCATACTATTTGTTTATGTTGGCTTTTTTTAAAAAAAAAATGCACCAGGTTGCTGACATACAAATTTACAACTCATCCAACTATTTTTTACAAATAATAATGGATCAAGATACAGAGCATTATAATCAGTAGAAGAAATATCAACACAAAAATCTTGGTCTGACTAATTATTGCAGACTTGAGTAGCTTATTTTTTTTACCTTAAATATTTTCTTAATTCATTCAACTAAACTTCAATCGGACTAATGTTCATCTCAACAACCACATCTCCTTTCACCTTTTTTTCCTCCTAATTATCTTTATTTTTTAAAATAAATTTTCGTTTATAATGTTCCCTAAAATATCAATATATAATTTTACAAGCAATTTGAGAATGATCAATATATTGAACAAAAAAAAAAAAATTGAATCAATATTCAGTTTCAAATAGACTTCTTAAATTTTATTTCCAACTATCATTTTCTATTTAAGTAACTATATTTTTAATTACTTAAAAACAACTAAATACTTGATCTAAACTCCAAATTTTACCTACTCTTTATCATACTAAACCCCATCCTAAACAAACAACACTGCTGGATCTAATAGATTTTTATAAATCCAACCACCTGAACTGTTAGCTAATATATTAGTGTGATGAGGGGTAAAATCGTCATTGCATTATTGATCGCTCACATCGGCGATGGGGTCATGCCCAATCCAAATACCCAGCTAGCACGACATTCTAGTGACAAGGTCAAACAGCTTTGATGAAGTCGGATCACCTCGGTAACCCGAGCTACCTTTATACTTCGGCCATCTAAGCCGAGCTATCCTTATTCCTCGGTAACCCGAGCTATCCCTATGCTTCGGTCGTCCAAGCCGAGCTATTCCTCGGTCATCCGAGCCGATCCATCTTACACTTCGAAAAATCAAGCTATTCCTCATCCAGGCCAACCACGGCATTCAAAATACCTCTGCGGAATCCGACGCGAAAGAGCTCAAATCCACTATAGCTGGATAAGATTTCAGGCAGCGAATCATGCCCAGAAGTGG
>UESW01004192.1:756374-948864 GCA_900491605.1 Calamus simplicifolius | reverse complement strand
GAATAACTTTAAATTTATTTGATATTTGTTTGGCCATCCCACAAAATATTATGAAACTCATTTGCATACAAATTAACTATAATAGAGGATATTCATGGTATTAGTATTTACCTAAAGGGACCTTAAGTCCTCTTCCTTGAAATCATGCTCTCATTTGTAGGACGGATTATTATTATTATTTTTCCTTCTTGATCTACTTCTATTAGTAGACTAACCAATCATCATCTTCTTCTCTTTAGAGACGGGACTAGGGATATTGGATCAAGAGTTCTCAGTCGGGGTGTTATCTTCCACCATAAACATCAGATAATGTGTGTTCTTTTGTTTCATCTTCTTACTTGATTTAGAGCCAGAAGCTGAGTTTCTTCTAGCTAACACCCTATTGCCTTGAAAAGCCCCCTGGCCTAGTATCCAAACAACACTTCAGCTGGCAATCAATCCACTACTGTTTTCTCTCTATTCTATTCTTTGGTCTGAAATATGAGCCAATTAATTCACTGTAACTAGCTTTGGCCATGGCCGATCTGGTTTCTGGCCATGGAGTTTGAGCTCCATGAGTGGCTTCGTGAGGAAGAAGAAGACATCATGTCTTCTTAAGTGATGGTGAACGGGCTCCTAGGTGGAGCCAGGTTAAATCAAACGGGTCTGAGTCAATTTAAATCAAATGAGCTCGTGATCCGAAAAGGACTGGTTAAACCAAATAACCCAATCCATTCGGCTTAATCAATTGATTGAAGTGACCTTTGAGGTTCTAGTTGAGTGAACTCATTTTGACCTGATGCAGGTTAATCAGATCTAGAATTATTTTAGAAGCTTTAATATTGAGTCCTTTTTATCTTGTTATTGGATTTAATCAATTGAGTCTGACTGATCTCAAACCCAATTTCCTTCTGGGGTAACCCGTAGTCATTGAGCTCAATCAATTAGATTTAGTTTATTTCATCAATCGGACCGAATCATATTTGTTGGGTTCCATCAATTGAACCCAATTTATATTATTATATCTGAACCTGAGCTAGTTATATTTAATCAGCTAAGTCCAATCAGATTGGACCAAACCCAATTTGATGATCTCTGGTGGACCTAATTGTGAACCCAGCCAGAACCCATAACAAGAAAAACAAAGAACTGTCGGGCACGATTCCAAAGAGATGGATCTGACGCAGCTCTCGCCAATAGAGATAGACCTGTCGGCCAGTGAGGAAGAAAAAGCAGAGTTCCGTTGGATAATGTTATATAATCAGTAAATCTTGATGCCCATTCAAGTTGGTAAAAGTACATGTTCATCGCTGTGTCTCCGGATAACAGTGTCACCTCCCTCTATGGAAGTAGAAGCTTTCAGAAATCATATAAGATAATCATCTGCACTAACATTTTTTTGACCATAAGTCAATATATTTTTCAAACATAAGAGTACATATTGCAAGTCATCTCATGAGCACCTACAGCCTAGATTAAATTGTAATATTCAGACACATTATGCATTAACAGGCCTTGAAATGGCGAAAACCATGCCAAGATGCTTGGGAAGTGTATTCAATAGTCCCAATCTAGATCCTTAGCCAAATTTAAGTGGTTAATCTTCACAAAGGCCTCCAATCATGCAAGTGAGTGGGTAAGAGGGTAGTAATTCCAATGAAATAGTGCAACTATGCTTTCACCATTTCCCCCAGATATATCACTGACTTGCATATGATGTCACTCACAAATTGATGTCTATCTTGCACATGAAACCACCTTATGTGATTAAGTTGGGCACGATGGCAAATTCAGACATCCAAGGGAAGAAAATATGCAGTGATAGGAATGAAATAAAGCTGATTTCTAAAACAAATTTACAACAGATGGTTTTTAGTATAATGATTAGATAATAAACACCTGTTGTCTTATAATAAGATTCATCTAACTAAATATTATTTTTATGTCCTAACTTTCTTAAGTCCTCGTGTAATTCTTTAAAGGTATTAATGAATTCCTCATGACTAGGAGATTCATCAAAATCAGAAATTACTTCACCTTCCTTTGCCATCAAACAATAGTTGGTTACCTCAGTATCACATTCCTCTTTGGGTGTGTTGGGAATACACCCTCAATCTCCTCAGAACAAATATGCGAAACGTGTTTTAATGAAAAAACTATGCGTGCACAATCACAGAAAAATATACTGATATACCACAATCACAGAATATGCGGAATAAAAATAAACACCACACAAAAACACCAAATTTACGTAAAAAAACTCCTCCAATGTGAAAGGGAAAAACCACGGGGCAAATTCCGAGAGCACTTCACTAATCTTAATAAAAGATTACAACTTTTCTCCTAATTTCTTTTGCCCAAAAATCAGAAAACACTTCGAACTTAAAACAATAGTTGATGTGGGTACAAGAAGGATTTCACCAACGTGTGGTTGCTCTTTCGTGCCCCCCAAATCTGCTCTCAGACTCGTCCGTATCGACCTCCTAAGATTGCACAGGATTTCTTCCAAGCCTGGGCTTCTCTGGATCTCTCTCAGGCCGCACACAGTTCTCTCCCCCCAATCTGGGATTTTTCTTCTCTCGTATCTCCCACATACGGATCTCTCTCCCCCTAATCTGGGATTTTTCTTCTCTTTTTGAAAACAGCTCCGTAACAAACTGTGATGTAGTTTGTTATCATGGGCCGGTTCCCTCCCCACGTGGAGGGAGCACCCAACAATATCTCCCCCTCCCGACTACGTGGGGAAATCCACCAAGCCTGCTTTCTTTCTACAAGCTTCAACCTTCTTGATAGGTAATGACTTTGTCATTATATCTGACCCATTATCATCTGTATGGATCTTCTCCAACAGCAACTGCTTCTCTTCCAGGACCTGTCTGATCCAGTGATAACGCATATCAATGTGCTTCGACTTGGAGTGAAAAGTTGGATTCTTGCTCAGGTGAATAGTGCTCTGATTGTCACAATAGACCACATAAGTATCAAGTCTAACACCCAGCTCCTGAAGAAATCTCTTCAGCCTGCACAATATCTCCTTGCATCTTTCTGTCACTGCTATGTACTCGGACTCTGTGGACGATAATGCAACACACTTCTGTAACTTGGACTGCCATGAAATTGTACCTCCTGCAAATGTAACCAAGTAACCGGATGTGGACTTCCTGGAGTCAACATCTCCTGCCATATCTGCATCTGTATATTCTGTAACACAGGTTCTCCCTGTCCATAATAAAGACTCAAGCTAGTTGTACCTCTCAAGTACCTCATGATCCACTTGATTGCTGCCCAATGCTCCTTTCCTGGATTCGCTAGGAACCTGCTCACTAAGCCAACTGCATATGCTAAGTCTGGTCGGGTACAGACCATAACATACATAAGACTTCCCACGACTGAGGCATAAGGGACTCTCTTCATCTCCTGCTTCTCTTCCTCTGAGGCTGGGCTCTGCTCTGAACTCAGCTTGAAGTGTCCAGCTAGTGGACATGCCACTGACTTGGCATTGCTCATGCTGAATCTCTGAAGCACCTTCTCTATGTATTTCTTCTGGGACAACCATAACCTGCATGCTTGTCTATCCCTGAATACATGCATCCCCAATATTTGTTTCACTGGCCCCATATCCTTCATATCAAAAGCTTTCCCTAACTCCTTCTTCAGTGTGGCAATCTTGCTGGAGTCCTGCCCAACAATCAACATATCATCCATATATAAGAGAAGGATGATAAAATCACCTTCAGGGAACCTTCTAATGAAGACACAATGATCTGTGGTTGTTCTTTTATAACCAACCTGTACCATGAAAGCCTCAAACTTTCTGTACCACTGCCGGGGCGCCTACTTGAGACCATACAGACTCTTTCTGAGTCTGCACACCATGTGCTCCTTGCCTTTCACCTTGAAACCTTCAGGCTGCTCCATATAGACCTCTTCCTCTAAGTCACCGTGCAAGAATGCTGTCTTCACGTCCAACTGCTCTACCTCCATGTTCATGCTAGCTGCCAATCCTAACACCGTCCTGATTGAGGTCATCTTCACTACTGGAGAAAATATCTCATCGAAATCAACTCCCTTCTTTTGTGCAAAGCCCTTCACAACTAGTCGTGCTTTATATCTAGGCTGTGAGCTTTTCTCTTCTGCCTTTACCTTGTAGACCCACTTGTTTCTGAGTACCTTTCTCCCCTTGGGCCTAGCTACCAAGTCATATGCATGATTATGCAGAAGAGAGTCCATCTCCTCCTGCATAGCTCTCTGCCACTGCTCCCGCTGCTCACTGACATGGGCTGCCTCATATGACTCTGGCTCATCTGCATCTGTCAACATGATATATTCATGAACTGAATACCGACTAGATGGTTTCCTTGCTCTTGTGGATCTCCTCACCTCTGTCGGTAGCTCCTCCTCAGGGATCTGAATCTTCTGATCTGTATCCTCAATAGGTGCAGGCTGCTGCTCATCTGCACCCTGTACTGGCTGTTTCTCTGGCTCATCTGCATCCTCAATAGGTGTAGACAAACTTGAACCCAAATCTAACAAATATTTTTTCATCGACTATCCGAAAGAAACAAAAGGATATTACTTCTACAATACTAAAGAACAAAAGTTGTTCATTAGTAATAGAGCAGTTTTTCTTGAAAAGGAGTTCCTTAGTGAAGGAACAAATAGCTTTAATGTTGAACTTGAGAAAGTTCATCAAGTAGAAGGAACAACACAAACCAGTGAACCCCTAGAATCTGAGTTGATTAGATCAAACTCAAAACCCATTTTAGATGCACCATTAAGGCGATCTAGTAGAGTACCACATCAACCGGACAGATACTTGGGTTTCTTGGTCCAGAACGATGATCCTGTTGAACTCGATGAGAACAACGAGGATTCGATCACCTATATGGATGCTATGCAAAGGACTGACTCTAATAAATGGCTTGATGCCATGAAATCCGAACTTGATTCCATGAAGGACAATAATGTATGAACATTAGTTGACCCACCCGAAGGGATAAAACCTATAGGGTGTAAATGAGTTTTCAAGAGGAAAAGAGGCACAGACGAAAAGGTAGAGACCTATAAAGCACATCTGGTTGCCAAGGGGTATCGTCAACATTATGGTATTGACTATGACGAAACGTTTTCTCCTGTGGCAATGCTGAAATTCATTCGGATTATGCTAGCTATAGCAGCACACTTCAATTATGAGATTTGGCAGATGGATGTTAAAACTGCTTTTCTAAATGGTGATTTAGAAGAACAGATGTATATGATACAGCCTGAAGGTTTTATATCTGAAGACGAGTCTAAAGTGTGCAAGCTACAGAAGTCTATTTATGGACTTAAGCAAGCATCAAGGAGTTGGAACATACGATTTGATAAAGTGATCAAATCTTATGGCTTTATTAAGAATAAAGAAGAACCTTGCATTTATAAATGGGCTAACGATTCTGTTATTGTATTTCTTGTATTATATGTGGATGATATTCTCTTAATCGGGAATGTATCCCTGCATTACAAGGAATAAAGACATGGTTATCATCACAATTCTCCATGAAAGATCTGGGAGAAGCATCATACATCATAGGGATGAAGATCTATAGAGATAGATCTAAGAGGATGCTAGGTTTATCCTAATCTATGTATATTGACACAGTGCTAAAGAGGTTTAGCATGGAGAATTCCAAAAAGGCTATCTTCTGATAGGTCATGGAATTCATCTTTCTAAGAAGGATTGTCCGACAACTCCTAATGAAAGAGAACGTATGAGTCAAATTCCATATGCTTCGGCAGTAGGATCGATTATGTACACCATGACATGTACAAGACCAGATGTGGCATACTCACGAAGAGTAGTGAGTAGATACCAATCTGATCCAGAAGAAAAACACTGGCAAGTTGTTAAGACAATCCTTAAGTATTTGAGAAATACTAAGGACCAGTGGTTAGTCTATGGAGAGTCTGATTTGAAACTTGTTGGATATACTGATTCCAATTTTCAATCAGATCATGATGACAGCAAAAGTGTATCGGGTTTCGTGTTTATCCTAAATGATGGAGCTGTTTGCTGGAAAAGTTCCAAGCAACATACAGTGGCAGATTCGGTGTGCGAGGCAGAGTACATCGCTGCATCAGATGCTGCGAAAGAAGCTGTGTGGCTACGAAAGTTCATCTCCAAGCTTGGAGTGACACCTTCCATAGATGAACCAGTCCTTTTATACAGTGATAGCACTGGTGCCATAGCTCAAGCAAAGGAACCACGAGCACATCAGCGCACCAAGCATATACTGCGCTGGTTTCATCTTATTCAAGAGACAGTAGACCGAGGTGACATAAATCTTCAGAAGATTGATGGAAAGAAAAACCTAGGTGACCCATTTACTAAAGCACTCAGCATCAAGGAGTTTGACAACTATAAGTAGAAGATGGGTATTAGATACTGTAATGAGTGGCTTTAGGCTAAGTGGGAGTTTGTTGGGAATTGTATCCTAAAGCCAATCATTTGATGATTGTGCTGATGTAAATTGTATATAAATTGATATATTAATAAAAGTTATTTGGCAGTTTATTCATAACAAGAATATCTTCTTAATACTCCTGAAAGTAATGAAGCCCTTAGGATCTTCCTCATGATAAAAGAGGATTTATCTTAGAAGGTCCTTAAAAGAGTTCGTGACCAAATGATATACTATGACAGGGCCATAGTACTATTAATTATAGAACGTTGTATATCATATTTGTTGGTTATCCTCTTAACCAAAGAGTGTAGAGACACTGGTATGACATACAGGTGAAAGTGTAGGAGTACATTTCACCGAACGTGACTCATTTCCGGATACTCTACTGTCAAGAATTAATTCGAGAAGATATAGGTATAAGTATCCTTTAGACCTGAAGATCACAACCAGTGGCTTACAAGCAACTCATTGTACTTAGGTGCCGAACCACCTGGATTTCTAATCCAGCTACGAAAGGTTACTGGGTACAGTCAAGTACTTGTGGTAGTCAGTTGTGGATCAAGATGGAATTTGACTTATCCCATTAAAAGGAGAAATGCTTGTGTTTCAATTTAGCAAGACCTTGGCCAAGGCACTTCATGTGAAAGTCACATGATTACTAAAGTTGAAATCACTTTATGGATTTGCTATTTAGAGTTGACAGGCTCTTAAGCCATCCTTAGCATTTGTGGTCAAGAGGATGAATTATACGATAACTGTTTCTTAGGGTTTTTGGAGTTTGCTCGGCAACTCTTCGACCTATCCGGACGTCGGGTTTCATTGCTAGATGGGCACATCATTAGTATAGAAAGTTGTTTCTATGCTACCGGCTTAGGTTCAAACCTAGAGAGTCACACGCATAGAAGTTTCCTAGGATGATCTATTTGCTGATCAACGATTGAGAATCGTATATGATTTAATTAATCAATTTGATTGATTGAATTATCTCAATTGGGTTAAGTACAATTGAATAAGATTCAATTTGGT
The DNA here is from genome assembly GCA_900491605.1 of Calamus simplicifolius. Taxonomy (NCBI): domain Eukaryota; kingdom Viridiplantae; phylum Streptophyta; class Magnoliopsida; order Arecales; family Arecaceae; genus Calamus; species Calamus simplicifolius. The sequence goes on along the minus strand of UESW01004192.1, from coordinate 941,416 downwards.
TTAAGTCTATTAGAAGGACAAGTCAATTTCAAATATTGATTTGAAATTAGACTTGATTTGAATTTAAATAGATTCAGGACTAGCCAAATTTGATTTGGGCTTGGACCATGATCTATGTGGGTTAAGTCAAATAAATTCAGATCAGAACCCAAACCTCTCGAATATGGATCTCATATGATGAGATGGCTAAAATCTCATCTCATGAGATAGAATTTAATGCATGACATTTATTTACCGAATATCGGATTTATCCCTCGTCTCTTTGGTTTTCTCCAAACGACGGAACTAAACCAAATGCCGCGACTCTTTGGTTTTCTCCGAACGTCGGAATTAAACCAAGCACCGCACCTTCGACGTCTCTTCGCTTTTGCCAAACGACGGATTCTTAAATGCCAGAATTAAATGTCAAGGCTAAATCGAGACTATAAATAGAGGGCATTCCCTCACCAGAGAACACAGAAAAAAAAAATAGAACAACAATACACGATTTGTCGTGTATTGTAATTCTAAATTGTCGTGGATTGTAATTCTAAAATGTTAGAATAGAAAATCCTTCTGGTGTTAGCGAAAGCCTGTTGGATCTTGGAGGAAGATTCAAGATCAGCAAAGCTATTTTTCCGCGAGCTAGCACTCCCGAAAATCTGATCATTCGGGGCTTCGCGTTGACGATACTAGAGGCCGGACGATTGAATGACTGCAGAGCAATAAGGATTTACCTACTGTTCTTAAGGTAAGTGATTTGATTCCTTGATCTTAAGGCAGGCTTCAAGATAATAGTGTGACTAGTCATCTTGAAGATCAAGATATGATCTTGATGTTTTTATATGCATATTTTAGATCAAATGACCCTGAATATATAGGCAAAGATATGATCTTGATGCATATTAGATAGATTAATATGTAATCTTTTAATTTCTACAATGATAATAGTTATCAATTTTAAAAATATGCATGCCTCGGAGACTATTTCTCCCTGTATGAAGTATACAATAAAATATTTAATATAAATAATTATTTGAACATATATATAAAAATTAAATATTTATTAAGATAATACACATAATATTATTATAAATAATAATTATTATAATTATTTAATATAATTAAATATTACAAAATATTCTTATTAGTAATATTAATTAATCTATAATATTATTATAACATTAATAACAATATATATTATTATATTATAAAATAAATATTATAAGATAATATAATAATATAATTAAATAAAATTATTTAGTAGTATTATTATATATTAATTATATGATAAATTTAATATTATATCGCATATTACATTACATAATATTAAGATAATAGTGATTATAATAATAATTAAAATATAAATTATATTGAAATAATTAACTATTATATGTATACTTTGACATAATTATTTTTTATTATTTATATTAATATAATAAATAATTGAAATTTTAATGTAACATATTATATTAAAAAAATTTACAATATTAGTCATATATGTATGTATGTATGTATGTATGTATGTATGTGTTTATTTATAATGAATTTATAGCTATATATTGTATAAGTTATTTGAGGGGTAATTTCGGTAAAAAAAAATAGTGAAGATTTTCATTCACGACAATCTTAGATTATCCATCTCGAGAATCAGATTGGAAATCTGATTTTTAAGGCGACATTAGATATTCATGCTCAACCAAACTTATCTGTGGGATTGCCACCGTCAAGTACGATGGGAACTTCGAAATGACCCCAACAACCAAACGCCCCTCAGCGTAAGGTCGGCCTTCTGCTAGCATGGTATTTCAAAAAACGAATAGGAAAGGAATCAAAAAAGTATGGCGTTGGTGAAGGGTACTTTTTTCAAGTGGCCAGAGATGTCGGGCGTGATTCCAAAGGGTGTGGACCTCAGATAAAAAACAACAAGAGTGCAAGTCTGACACGGCTCTCGCCGATAGAGACAGACCTGTCGGCCATAATTTCAAAAGAGTGTGGGCCTAGTTGATCGTGCAGGTCTGACACCGCTCTAGCCAATAGAGATGGACCTGAGGTCTTGTTTGGAGGAGAAAGTCCTGAGGTCGTGTTTGGAGAGGAAGAGAAGGCCGAGTTCTGTTAGATATTTTAGTTTACACAACTCTGTTTTTAATGATGAAGATAGGGGAAGAGATTCATAATCTGCCTGCTTAGTAGTATTATTAATAAAAATCTGATCATAATTACCATCTCTTATATCATTAAAACAAAAAAGGGGGAAAAACAAAGAAATGACACATTAAGAAATTTATCTTGGGAGAATTGGCTTTCACATGACCAATGCAAGGTACAATCATTTCCAAGATAAACCGTAAATGTAATCATGCGTTCTTTTATCTGTCTCACATGTTTTGCTGTGACCGATTACTTTACTGGCATGAGTGTCTTGTTGCATTCAATAAAATTGAGCATTTTAAATAAAAACTCAGAAACATCTCATTGCAGGTGCCTGTGACATCCCAAACCCATCTAAGGCTTGGCTCGTGACACGGCATATGCTTTCCTTGGCAACACCAAAGTTTTCTGATCTCTAATAAGATAGAAGTCAGGGATTACCCAATCTCTCAATGTCTGGCAGCAGTACCTTGTGCTAATAAAATATAACTTGGGATGTTCCAGACTCACTACATAAATAATCTACACATCATTAATACATGCGAACCAAATTAAATTATGGATTGAAAATTGTACTTATCCAAAGGTTCCCATGGTCTGGTAGGGACATAAGCATTGTTATCAGCAACCTGCAGGGAGTCCCCAGTTTTTTAACCCAATTTTTTTAGCTCAAAAAAAATATAAAAAAAAGCAAGCTGGAAAAAACTATTTTTACTGATTGGTGTTGCCAATTAACGAAAGGCTGAATTGTAAAAACTTGACTTATGTTCTTAAGTCACTGCAAGTAGACTGGGAAAAAACCTAACAACTACGGCATTGACTAAGCTGTAATAGAAGTCCGCACCACTTAATGGCCAGCATTCACGTTCAAGGTTGAGAACCCAGGATCCGTCCGTCATGGTTCTTTTGGGGAAAAAAAAAAAAACCGTGTGAGTCCCAGATATGAATAATAAAAGTCTAACTTTTGTGGTATGTTTTTTAAATGTCTGATGGTAATTAAATTTCATTGCACATCAAATAATTCCAAGCCATTAAAGCCTACTCAAACTTGGAATGCAATGAATCAATTTGATCTAATCAAACCTACTTAACTAGATGGAATTTTGTCCTTCCATGACATATAAATGTTTGAAATGAGTCGAATCATAATATAAGGCTAACGCATGCCAAATTGATTGACACCATCTCAACTTTAGTAGTTATTAAGGCTTGCAAATGGATCGAAGAGACCCATGACCAACCTAATATCAACTCAATTAGACCTGATCCAATGTATATTTAGAGAGTCATGGGTTAGGTCAAGTTTGAAAATTGGACTCGATTGAAATTTTAAATCAAATCAGATCAAAAAAAAAAAAAAAAAAATGAAAATCTTTTAATCTTAACAAATATGCAAATCTTGTTTCCTTCACTTTTAATTATCTTAATAAATTTATTGAATAACTCTAACTTAAATCAATTCTTTTTTTTAATCTTAATAACTAGATCTTCTTCAATCTTTTTTCTCTAATTATATCTAAATATTTATATTTTATTATTATTTTAATAGATTCTTATTTACAATGTCTCTTAATATATGAATAAAGATTTTAAGTATCATAATTTATAAACTTAAGGATAATCATTTATTTGGGTAGAACTAAAGTATTTTGAATAAAAATTTGAGTTTAAATTTAAGTTTAAGTTAATTTTTTAATTTTAATTAACTTATATTTTGATTATTAATTATTATTTTTAACTATAAAATATTAGTTAAATGCTTGTCTTAAATATTATATTTTGGATTAAATTTTAATGGACTTTAATGACTCATTGAATATAAAATTTTTTATATACTTTATTCAATCTAATAAATAAATAAATTAAAATTAAAATATAAAATTAGATTGAATCTAAATTAGATAAGACCTGATCTCATCCGTTCTATTTGCAGCCCTTGCAGTTGTTAAAAGATCATAAAGAAGCTATTCACCAACATTTTGTTCGATGACTTGCACGCTAACTTTAATTTTATATTCCGTCGGGAAACTTTGGTTAACTTATTCCGCGATCCCCGAGATTGCATTATCCGAATACGACCGTTCAGGTCAAGAGGCTAAGTTAATTAAAGGCAACATGTAAAAAAAAAAAAAAAAAGTAACGATGAGAGCACGGCAAATTCTGAGAAAGGGAATCATTTCACGTGAAGCACGGCAAATTCTGAGAAAGGGACCCATTCACGTGCATGCAATTTCTGAGAAAGGGACCATTCACGTGCATCGAAAGGGACCCATTCACGCAAACTCTGTTTTGGATGATTGAGAGATTCATCCTCTACACAACGTCTGTTCGGCTAAGCAGTGAAGCTGTGTAGATCCAGGGATGGCGATGATCTTAGAGTCTTTTGTTGGGAAATTGGTCGAGAGGCTCTATGATTCCATTGGTGAAAGAGTGATGATGGTGTTAGGGGTGAAGGGCGAGATGGAAGAGCTTCGGAAGAAGTTGGAGAGCATGCAAGGACAGCTTGAGGATGCAGAGAGAAGGCGGCTCCAAGATCCAGCCATCAACAAGTGGGTAGCCAAGCTGAAAGACATCATGTTTGAGGTTGATGACATCATAGATCTCTCCAGAATCAAGGGTGCAAAGCGTGGAAGGTCACCGGATGATCAGGCATCAACATCGCTGGGTGGGTATTTGCTCCCCATGCTTTCTAGCTGTAGTAATTTGTTATCTGACTATGATATTGCCAATAGAATTAAAACTTTGAATGGTAAACTGAATGAGATCATGGAAGATAGAATAGTTATTCCCAGGCTAGGGCACAGCAACAGAAATGTCACAGCAGCGAGCGGAGTGAATCTTAGACAGAGCTCTCCTCTCGTTGAATTGGACATAGTAGGAACAGACATCGAGGATGCTACCAAGGGTCTTGTGGAGAAGTTGGTGCAGGAAGATATACCAAAATGCTGTATTTTTGCAATCGACGGCATGGGGGGAATCGGCAAGACCACGCTTGCTCAGAAGATATTCAATGATCCAAAGGTAGTTCACAACTTTCAGACTCGAATATGGGTGTGTGTTTCACAGGAATTTTCAGAGATCGATGTGCTGAAACAGATGATAAGGGGTGCCAATGGGGAGGATGGAGTATTGAATACAAAAGCGAAACTATTGAGTACGAAAGCGCAACTCCTACCCATGCTCAGAGATGCTGTTTCTGGAAAACGTCTGTTTGTTGTCTTGGATGATGTATGGCAAGCAAATGTGTGGGTCGATTTACTTCGAACTCCCCTTCAAACTGGTGTAGCTATCGGTCGGATCTTGGTTACCACTAGAGATGAAAATATTGCTAGAGGAATGAGGGCAGTACACACCCACAAAGTGGAGCTATTACCTGAGAATTCTGGTTGGGAGCTCCTCTGCAAGAAAGTGTTTGCAAGCGGGGAGGAGGCAGAGATGGAGATGTTAAAAGATATTGGGAGTCAAATTGTTGAGAAATGCCACGGTCTTCCTCTTGCAATCAAGACTATTGCCGGCCTCTTAACCATGAAGGATAAAAGCAGGAGTGAGTGGGAAAAAGTTCTTAGAAGTGATGCATGGTCTATGAGCAACCTTCCTGATGAACTTAGTGGAGCTTTGTATATGAGCTATGTGGATTTACCATCCTACCTCAAACAGTGCTTTCTTTACCTCGCTCTATTTCCAGAAGATTATTACTTCGATCGTGATGCGCTTGTGTTCTGGGTGGCCGAAGGTTTGGTGAAAACTCATGAGGATAGATGGATGGAACAGGTTTTGGAGGCAGAGCAATACTATGAAGAGTTGATAAGGAGGAACATTCTGCAACTTATATGTGTGCGACCTAGCTCATGTAACATGCATGATCTCTTACGATCTCTTGCTCAGTTTTTGTCACAAGATGAAAGTTTCTATGGAGATGTACATGAATTAAACGCCACCACTTTGTCAAAGCTTCGGCGCCTGTCAATTGGAAGAAGAGGAGAGACGGCAGCAGTCCCTAGTTCTTTAATAGAACGAATTGTTTGAGGACCCTGATCATGTTTCAGAGCCCATCAGGTTTTGAAAATGATTTGCTCGTGAGATTAACTCATCTCCGTATCTTGCATCTAAATGGGAGAGATATTGGAGCATCCCGGATTCTATCGGAACTTTAATACACCTTAGACTCCTTGATCTTAGTTTTACAAAGTTTCCATCCTACCGGAATCTCTTGGTTTCCTTGCAAACCTACAAATATTGAAACTCCATGGTTGCTACCATCTGCAGATGCTTCCCAAGAGCATCACTCGGCTTTTCAATCTCAGATGTCTTGATATTCTCGGTACAGCATTGAGTTTTGTGCCTAAAGGGATTGGAAAATTAGAACAACTTGTTGAACTCAAAGGATTTATTGTGGGTGATGATAGGAACGCGCGGTGAAGAAGCACAAGGCTGTGAATTGGAAGAGTTGCAGAGTCTCTCCCGCCTCAGCATTCTCGGCATAGACAGATTGGAGAGGGCATCGAACAGGGCTCGAATTTTGGACAATAAACCCTACTTAAAGAAATTATGGCTAAGTGCAGGCCAAAAATGTGATGGACGATGAGGAGATCCGTCGGATCGAGGAGATCTTCGAGGACTTGACCCCTCCGAGAAGCATAGAAGATCTAGATATATCTCATTTCTTTGGCCGGAGGTATCCTGGCTGGATGATGTCATCGTCTTTGGGAGATGATCTTCCTAACCTGAAATATTTGGAGCTTAACCAATGCAAATGCCGAGAGCTTCCACCGCTGGGTCAGTTGCCCCAATTGATCTATCTCAAAATTTGCACCTACAGTTGTATCAATTGGCCCTGAATTTCTCGGCGGTGGTGTAAGGCAGGGATCGCATACAGCAAGGCCAACCTTCTTTCCCAAGCTCGAAACCCTGTCTTTTCTCTATGGAGGAATGGGAAGAATGGGAGATAAGTGAACAACTAGCATCTCAGTCAGCGTTGCTGCTGCCTCGTCTAAAGAAATTGAAATTTATATTGTTGCAAGTTGAGAGCTCTTCCCAATGTCTTTAAGCAGGCCACCACGATGCAAAACTTGCGTATTACTAAAGCTGAGGAGCTGAGAGGAGTCGAGAACCTTCCTTTTTTATCGAATCAGCTAGACATCCAAGGGTCTAAATGTTTGGAAAAGATCTCAAATTTACCTGCTCTAAAGAGACTAAGCATATGTGAATGCCCAGCATTGAGGAGCGTGGAGAATCTGAATGCACTGCAATGCCTGGAGTTGTATGATGAATCCATGGACAGCCTCCCGGAGTGGATTTTGGGACTTCTCCAAGAACGACAGCACCATCATCAAGACAAACTTGAGTTGATCCTGGATTGCAATGTCCGCCTGCTCGCGAGGTGCCTCATGGGACGCCAGGCTGGCCCATCATCCAACAGTTCTCTCGAGTCAGTGCCAAAGCTTCCACCAACACTCTACATTATTATCTACATTATACCAAGGTACCTTTTAGCTACCAAACCAACCTTGAGTCTGATGGCTCAAATGATGAATCTGATGGCAAACGATGAGTGTGATGGCTCAAACGATGAGATAGATTCTCTCTACAACATTTTATTTTCTATGAAAGGTGCTTCTTAGCTCATCTGGTACCTTGTTACTGAATGTTGTCATGCATCAACTTTATTTCTCACTTTCCTATCAGTGTTCCCTATGTAATTTCTATATACTGGACTTTCAAAGGAATCCATGATCAGTGAAACATGTTAGAAGGCATAGAGAGCTGTAAGTTAAGTTCTGAGGACTCTTCAGAGTTGGAACAAATTAATTGTAATGTCTCTATCTTCAGCACGCTTTTTTATGCAAAAATGGATTCAAAATCTTTAAGTTGACTGTTGACCTCCTGGACAGAGTTCTATGCTATAAAGTTGCCTGGTAATTTTCTAGGAACAAGTAGGTAGTTAATTGATTGATTTGTAACTTTACAACTTGAAAATAGAAACATAGTTTTGCTCCATAACCAGAAGCCACTCTGCTTCAACCCCCAGCATCTTTTGAAGCTCTCTGAGGATCTCCTGAAGGGTTCCTACAATTGACCTTGTTCTCTTAGAAAGCTTTGCCAAACCGATTTAGATTTTTGAAATAAACATTGTCCCTTCATGAAGGGAAGATCAGCTGCAGAAGAGATTCATGTCATGAGTAGATGATTTATAAGATATTGATATCAGATGATAAAGTTATTGAAATTTATTCACGTCCTTGTGGAGCAAAACTGCACTGTTATTGAAATTTACAAGCTCTACAAAAGGGAGTGGTAAATGAAAGTGCCACAGCCATTCAAATTGTCATCCTTCTTCTAAGAGGCCAATCAGCACGAGAGATCAAGCAATGCAGACCAAACATGGGAGAAATCAAGCATATCTTTATATAGTGCTCCCAGCATCCATGCTACCATGTTTGTACTTTCATGGGAATCACCATCTAGTCATGAGGGTTGATCATAAAAACAATGAATAATATAGACTTTGAATGGAATCCCAATTCTAGTCTAGTAGGGTAGCCCTACACGCTCCACATGTGATTAGACTTATTCCAGAACTTGTACATCAACTTTGGCAAGATCTAAGAGTGTGCATATAGATCAAGAGTCACTGAATTGATTTCCAAAGGATGGTAGAGGACTTTGGATATTCCTTTTGGGTAATTGGAAGAAGCATCTAACCCCATGGTTATGCAAGAAAAGCATTGGGCTCGATGTGGTGGTACAGGTATGTTGCCTTGGGAAATCTGGGCTTCATCTATTACAGGAACCAAATTTGGTTTTGCAACCAAAGTTGTTTAGGCCTAATACAAGTCATCCGGATGAAAATGTATCAACATATAAAATATTTCAAGAACAGCAGCAAGATTAATGGAAGAGTCTTAGTACCATATTCTGTCCAGATGAAACCCATAAATTAAACTCCGCTTGGGCTGCTCTTGGATCTAAGGGATCAAGCATACAAATCGGGAGAAAAAATGAAAGAAAAATATAAATCCAACCATAGGCAAATAGGAACACTAAAAGAAGAGATGAGAGATTATGACTAGTTTTTGGTTTGAAAGAGAGAGAGAGAGAGAGAGAGAGAGAGAGTAACAACAGAACAATGAATAGAAATGATCAGTCGATGACTTATGGACCGGAACTATGGTAGATTACGAATGAAAATCATCTATATAGTTTGCAGGTTTAGATCTCAATGGGCCAGATTCACTTTAGATCTAATTACATTCGTACACATACTCATGTCTGATTATAGAGAAGGCTCAATAGCAAATTCAGGCTTAAAGCAGTTAGATCTCGTGGAACATCAGATCGATGTTTTCAATGCAGTGAGGCATTTTTTCTAAGTGGCAATAAGGGGGGGGGGGGGAGAGAGAGAGAGAGAGAGAGAGAGAGAGATGGGCTGCTAATGGTTTTTTGGAGTGAACATTTTATGCAAATTTTCAAATAAATTGGTCATATAAAATTCCAATGTTTAAAGTACACTAAATTATTTTTAAAATTTTCATTGGCACATAATTTAAGAAACGTGAGATTAATAAGAAAAGAGGTGTTAATCTTTAATTCTTAACAATAAAGAAATACCATGAAATTTTGATTCTTCCCACTCCAAACAACCACTTATTCTTCTGTACTATTTGGTAGAAAATCACCCACTTATTCCTATACTTTAGGAAGCAATGTAACAATGGGATAAAAAAATAGAAATTATTATTTCATGGACTTTATATATATATATATCATATACGTCGCAATCTACTTAAGGATTAGGGTCCTATGTTAATTGCATTGTAATAAAAATTCTATTTATCAAAAGTTTATTTTTTTGATCTTTTATTTTTATAGATATTTATTTTTTAATCCTAGCCTACGAAGATTAAAACAAATAATTTATTAATTAATGATGTGATAAACTTAGTGGTATTCATAAAATAACTTATATTTGTTTAGAACAACAAGAAAGCTTGCAAAATGTTCTTTCACAAAATATGCTATCAAGTAGAGGAACCTTGTCTGGGCTCAAATTATTATTGAAAAATCCTGACTAGTTATTGTATAGCCGAGCAACTGAAATCACATAAAACTTCATCTTTCTTAGCCTTCAGCATTTTCTCAATTCATTCAACTAAATCTCAACCAAACTAAACTACTTATGTAGATCTCAATTAAACTAATCATCCAAAGTTGATCTTGACAGCCACATCTCCTCCCACCTTTTTTTTCCTCTTAATTATCTTGAAACATTATTATTTTTTAATAAATTCCCATTTATAATGTTCCCTAAAATATCAATATATAATTTTACAAGCAATTTGAGAATGATAAGTATATTGAATAAAATTAAAAAATTAACCCAAAATTCAGGTTCAGATCGGCTGCTTAAATTTTATTTAATATTTTCATTTTTTAATTAACTGTTTTTAATCACTTAAATACAACTAATTAATTGATCTAAACTATAAATTTGACCTGATCCTGATCATACTCAACCCCACCATCCTAAACTCCTGAGCATGCTTAACCCATCATACTAAACAAGCAATGCTGGATCTAATATATTTTTTATAAAGCCAATCACCCACACTAATAAGCTAATATATTATATCTAGATTTTCTGAACATAAAGTCAGATTGGGTTAGACTTGACTAAGCTCAAATCTTGCCCAACCTGTTTTCAGCCCCATGTGGCAAGACAATGGAGGTGGTAAAAATGCTAGCGAAAAGAATTGAAGGATGAAGGATGAAAGATGATGCATTCGATCGGTTTAACTGAATAACCAAATTTATATTAAAATAATAAGCTATATTTTTACAAAATTTCTAATAATATTTATACAGAATTTTAAAAAAAATTCAGTCCAATCAAAGATCAACACTGATGTTTAAATAGAAAAATAATAGGTTAAGGATGCAGCAAGCAAATAAGTTAAATAAAAAAAATCTTTTCCAGAGAATCTCTCATGTTTGGTACGAAGTTGCAACAAAATCATCCCATCCTTTGCTCCCTTTTTCACACAAGTTCGGGCTTCAAACTGGATCTCTGTTTATGGCTGCGAGAGCCTGTGTTTCTCAAACAAAAGCAGTGCCCCAACACGAGTGTACACCTACTTCGCCTGTTCCACCCCGGCAGGAGGTAGAGTAGCAGGCCTTCAATGATCATCACAATAATCTGGATTCTCTCTTAAGATAACAAATCCTTCCAATACTGGTGTGAGTGGAATGTATCTGCATACATGAACAAAGGTTTAACACATAGAAGCAGAAAGATAACCGTTAAACAAAAATGAAAACAAAGACATGCAATCCAGGGCTCATTGTGTTATATCGCACTTTTGTGTGGCTAACTCAGCTCGTTCGCCAGCTGCTAGTAAGACAGGAGTAGAATGTGTCTGGAATCCTAATAGTCTTCGGTCGTCCTGCCTGGCCAACCACATCAACAGCCTGACCCACTCGTACAGGAACAGAAAGAGGCTTCAAATTTTCATCCACTGTCATCAGCATCCTTGGCTGCAATAAAAGAGGAAGCTTCAGCTCCGTTGAGCATTTGTTGCGTTAGAAAGAAAAAGGCATGGGTCAGATTTTTCAAGCCGTACCTGCATGGCTAAGACAAGGAAATAAAGCATGTAATGATACTCCCCAAGGATGATAGACTTCATGTCCAAACAAGCATACAACACGGTAACAAGTCCAGCAAGAGCCATCCTGCAAAGAGAGTGTGTTTGTGATTTCTGGGATTATTTATCATGTGAAGGAATGAGAGGGTTCCAAGGAAAATACTCATGGAGATAATAGAAACCGATCAGAGTGGTAAGGCGAAAGGGTTAGCAAACCCTTCCCCATGTGTACAAGACCTTGAGCAATTCTCACCTGCATATAGATATTTGGTAATGGCGCGACTAGAAATAACTTGAAAGGTTGCGAAGCATGCCATCAATCCAAGCATTATTGGTGCCTGCACCGATCAAGCCCAACGAGATGATTGCTGCCTGTAGAACAAATGTTAGTTTGAAAGTCATGGCTTGATAAAATAAGATGAAGTGAATCACCATCTAGGGGAACGAACCATAGACACATCACCATCTGTATCATGTCTGAGTCTGCTTAGCGTGTCCATGACATTGACCTGATCAAACAGAACTTCATAAGCCATAAAACAATAAACCACGACAGAATATTAATCTTTGATTTATAGCTAGTTTGGTCACCCAGCCATTATGGTATTCCAACAAGGCCACAAGACAGTTTCTTGATGTGACGAGTCAATAAATAGCACATGTCAAGAATTCTCAGGGTACCAAAAAAGGGGGGGGGGAATCAGTCTTTAACATTGATACATCATAGCAAAAATACGGGAGCAGAGAAGCAGCAGCAGCCTCCCGCTTCATTGATTTTCTTGCTCTACTCATCTATGTGGCAGAGCATCATATATAGAGAGATGAGGTGTCTAAAAATACATTTACTTTTTAACATAAACAACAGCTTTCAGTCCACTGTGCAGTGCCTAAAATCAGCTGCATCAGCTCAACCAACAACCATACATGAATAAAATCAAAATCAATAATCATAACAGGATATGGTTGCCCACCTTTACCCTTTTGTATCCAAGTGTGAAACTACAATAGCAATAATAATGTAACAAATTTGAAAATCTGACATCTATAAGATTGACCTACCTTTGGATTAGATATGCATAGTATTCCAAGAGCTAGAGGTACTGCCCATCTAACGTTCTGCTCTCCATATTGCAAGAGATGTTCCAGAGACCGGATAGCCATATCAAGACCCAATTCCTCAGCCATTGCAATAAGAGCAATTCCCAGGACAGAAGGTCCCTGATGAGTCTCGCCTTGTCTAGATGCTGTGCACGGTACCCCAAAAGCTTCTGGACCTGTATGATGAGAAAATGATGATGTTCATCAGCTGACTTGACTCAATGAGAAAAGACCTTATGAACATTTCCTGTTCCAGCATATGCCAAGGACAAGAGTGTGACATCACAATATTTCCTAATTTTTTCATTACATGTCTTGGAAACCTCTGCAGTAGCTTCAACACGTTCCTGCAGACAAAATGTTAAACTAGAACGTAAGAACATGACAGAACATACTACTGGTCAACCACGTGAAATAAATATTTCAATCAATAACATAACAATTTCCACAGCATAAAGGTAATATCTACAGCTAAGATAATTTTGTCTCTGTGGCTGAACAAGAATTTCTGGAAAAATAAGAAACCAACAAACCACATCGAAAGTTTCTCCCCCATAAAAAAACAAAAGAAAAGAGAAGAAAACTTTGCAGATTAAGAGATGAATCATGCTGCCCTTCATCACATACACACACGATAAGAAAAAAAGAAAGACAAAATTATGAACGTTCTACACCTGGCTCCTAAGCTAAGTATGAAACCATCCAAATCACTAACCAAGATCGTGAACAAGGCAACCGTTGGTCTTGCCATGAAACCTACACAGCCATTGCACGAATATAATCTAGCAAGTTCAGTCTTTCTTTTCTTTTTCCTCTTTTGGGTGAGAAAGCAAACATGCAATCAAAGCTCATGCAACTAGAGAGCTATCCGCTAATACAAAAAAACCAAAATCAGGATCCTTTTTTCTTACTTAAAAGAAGTGACCGCAATGATATACAGTTTTCCACCAAAAAGAAATCGTGGACTAGGTTCCACTAAGAAAATGTTTTTAGTGATAAAACATAGCTTTAGAAAGCAAGAAACAGTAATTTCTTACGTGAAATTTCACAAGAGTTGATAGAGGGAAAACACATCAAACACAAGTACAAAAGAACATTGTAGGCTTTAAAAAAAAAAGACCTGCTTTCCAAGGTAAAGAAGGCCAAGAGCAACAGGAAGCAGGCGGATGAGTGGCTCATTCAGTTCAGTGTCACTACGTTCCATTAAGGCAAAGATAATTGATTGAGCAATTTCTTCATTTCAAGAACCAACATACACCAACCCCAGCGTGATTACACTGTCCTGTAATCAAGTGGCGTTTTTGGGTCTCCCAAGTTAAATGATAAGCGAACTCTAATCTGATATTCCAGAGAACATCAGTGAGAAACAAGAACATATACTAATCAGGGGTTACAGATAGAAAAGTAACTCCAGGAATCTCACCTCTTCTTTATGTGAACCAGCATATGCAATGCCAAGGCCCAAAATTGCCCCAATTCGAATGACAGTGTCCTCTTTATTAACAAAGTCAATAAGAAGTGCCAGTGCCTGGAAAAAGATTAATAAATCATGAAATTCCATAAGAGATGACGTGCAACCAAAAGAAGATAACACTGGTCCAGCAAGAACAGACATAAGATAACTCACAGGATCACAGTCATTCTTTACACCACAGTTGACTATCCCAACACCTAGCAAAGCTCCCGCAACAACATGGTTGCCATTACTGTGCAGATATTTATCAATTTGAGCAAGTCCAGAATCGACATCCCACAACAGAATTATCCCGTTAGTGATAACAAAGGCATCAATCTCTGACAGTCAATAAGATCTCAATACCATATAATACACAAGGACAAAAAATGTACCAAGCTGGCTGCTGCACTGGCCTTTCCATGTTCCTTGTTCTTAAACAGCCAGCTTCCTGAAGATCCACCACTTGAAGATTCTGATGGGACAGTCATCAATTTATCCTGCAGAAAAGCAGAGGGAAGATTCAAATATACTCTATATACCAAAATATATTTAAGGGAAAAGGACTCAAGGATACCTGACCAAATCCAGCATTCACAAATGCATTCACGAAAGTAGCTGCCAACTTCTGTCGAGCTGAATCAAGACTGAAACTTGCACTTGCCCGGCCATCAATCAAATGAACCTAATAAGATAAGCTTGTAAACCACTAAAAATGAAGTACACAGGCAAGGAATGCATGAATGCACAAATAGATAACCACATATAAGCTTTGTGTTATTTTTCTTTAAACTTGTACATCTAAGCTTCCACCATCTTAACCGAATACATGAATGACCTTCTTCAAAATGGAACATCTTGACCATAGCTTTCATTATTTTACTGAACATAAAGCTGCATGTGTTGTGAGTATAGCCTTTTCCTTCAGAATGATAGATCAGCATTTTCATTACTTTCACTGAATATATGTCTGCAGTTTTGCATGTCCATGCACACTCCTAAAAGCAATGCTCATTAAAATTTTGACAGGAAGAAAGGAGCAACACTAAAACATGAACTGAATATTTCACCAAACAAAGGAAGAATTAGAATGTTCAAATTAACCCATAATAAAAGTTGGCTAATTCATAACCTCAACATGAATTACCACTAATTGCTGACTTAATTCATAATCTATGCAATACCTTTGGAAGGGGAACTAAAAAAAATTACAACAGAGGTGAGCAAGAAGCAAAATATCATTCTTTTCTAGAAGCTTTAAAGCATATTTATGTTTTCAATTCAACAGAAACAAAATATATGAAAGGTATTCTAATTCTGCTATTTATTAATAAAAAAGGAAAACATAAAGGTGTAATATACTCAGGCTATTATAAATGTTAGCACCTTATAGATGTCATCTGGAGATTTGGGTTCCATGACCTCAACATCACGAGCAAGAGTAAGGTATCTCTCACTTAGTTTAACATTGTTGACTATATCCTGCAAGGCCTCCCTATCATCATCATCTGCAGCTAAATCATCATCAAGCTCCAATACTAATCCCTGGATTACAGAAACAATGATCAGTAAAATAAGTTCATCAGACATCATGTGGAAGTATAATGAGAAATTACATATACAGAGGAACACCAAATTTACCAAGATAAATTGCTTAAGCTTAACACAACAAACTAATAACCTAGATTCTTATTTGAGCAAAGAGTTAATATGTAAACTATATAAACATGAAAAAGTTCTGTATATTTTAGCTATAACAATAAGGAACTGAATTTGACAAAGGTTCCCAATGTTAAATGTTCAATAAGATAGGAAAAGCTTACATGGTGAGCAATAATATAAGAAAACTGCTTTTTCAACAACAGAACCTCTGTCGATGAGTAGACTTGTTTCATGTACTGTCATGACAACCAAATCTCATTAGAACATGCTCATGATAGCAAAACTTTGTTTCAGTCAGAGAAGTGAAATGAAGCTTTTTTAAAACTAAAAGGGTCACAAGTGGACCTGAATGTTATCAATAAAGAGTGCAATACGTAAGGCACTTGCATAGTCTTCAAACTTCATATAAATTGTATATGCTATATCCAATGCCAATACATCATCAGGGCTAGGGAGATAGCTGCAAAAATAGAGTTAGAAAAGCATTCCAAAATTTTGCACAGCATGTTAAATAGAATGGGTTGTCTCTGTAGTTTTGAAGCAGCTAAAAAGCATACTTATTAAATCAAAACAACTTGACTGGAGCAGTTACCAGCACCACAGCTCACGGAAATGCAGAATGCAAAGAATTGTAGAGGGAAGGAGGGGGGAGCTTCTAAGATAAATGATAAGAGTCCATGCAGATATGGATCTATTTCTTTTCATCGGCGAGAGAGAAATGTCTGGTAACTGTGTAGACACAAGTAAACAAGGAAATGCAAATTCAAAAAGCCCTATTCATAGGACTGGTCAACATCTCATGTCAAATTCAAAGCCAGTCTTGACCCAGACAGCAGTTGATCAATGCCCTCAAGCACTAATACCTTGGTGATTTTTTAGATATTGCTTTTCCAAAACCATGCAACTATTAAATAGATTTAACGAGGCTCTGGTAAAAGAAGATATTTTGTAGTGTTGAAGATTGTGAACCAAAAAAAAAAAAAAGAAAGGTAAGACCTAACATTGATAGAGGCTATGAGGAAGGACATACAATTACATAAGATGTGGCCCCACATAAGAATACTTTGAGAATGACTATTCATAAAGCTAACCTCAAATACTTGGGAAAATGAAAGATGGTTATGATTATGCTATATAATCATTAAATCTCGATGCCCATTCAAGTAGCCAAAAGTATATGTTCATTATTGTGTCTACAGTTAACAGTGTCACCTCCATAAAAGCAGAAACTTTCACAAATCATATACAATATGATCTGCACTAACATTTGCTTACCGTAAATTAATGTATGTCCCAAACATATAAGTCCATATTGCATCCTAAACATAAAAGTCCATATTGCGAGTCATCTCATGAGCACCTGCTACTTACATTAGATGTCCATATTTCAAGTGATCTCATGAGCACCTGCTATATAGATTAGATTGTAATGTTCAGACACACTGCATTATGTGATGTCACTCACAAGTTGATATGTCTTGCACATGAAACCACCTTTGAATCACTCGTAAAGACGTGAAGTAAAAGAAATAAAACTGTACAACTTCAGAGGACCACAAAGGAACAACATTTAGGGAATAATAAATGGTTGCTTTTATTTCTCAATATCCACAGATTGATGTGATTACACATGCATCTATTTTCTAAAAGAAAGTGAGGAAAATCCGCCACTTATATTTGCACAAATCCAATACTACAAGAAACACCTCCCCATATTATATAACCCAAAACCTCCTATATCTGAAAGAGGCATGCAAGCACCAGGCTGTATAGCCTGGTTTGCATGGTTATATGTACAGAAATCTGGCTATTTGGAAGAACCCAGTTACTGGTTACCATATTCAGCCTTGTTCAGCCTGAAGAAAACATGAACCAAAGGAAAAAAAGAAAAGGTGGGAAAGAAAAGACAACTGAAAACAACCTACATTTCCTATGTTAAATCAAATCCATATCCAACCATCAAGATTTTAGCGCTAAAGATTATGTGATCAGGAAAAAATATCCCACATACACAGACAAACAGAAGCTGACCAAGATGATTGTTGTATATTGATAGAGGATCTCTAGGTTCAGATTAGATATCTAAAATGGTTTTTTTGAAAACATGGCTTTGGAAATGCAAACTAACAACAAGCTCATATCCCATATGACATTTGCTAGTAACCAAGCAGTGTTTCTTGATTAAGTTCGGCACTTTGACAAATTCTCATACAAGGGAAGAAAATATGCAGTGGTAGGGAAGAAATAAAACACTATTGGAATGACCGATTTCTCACATATATTCACAACAGACGGTAACTAGTATATCTCAATTAGAGAAACACCTGTCCTGTAATAAGTCATCTAACTAAAACATTATTTTAAAAGATTGTAAGATGCAAATCGACAGCTAGGAAACTGCCTAGCAACCAGGCTCTAAGTAGGCAACCAAGTGAGAACTAGAGATAAATAACAAATATCAACTTGATTGCATCCAATACTAATTTATAAATCAGTCCCATCCTTGTTATTGCTGCATTAACTGCTACAGTACCGCATGAAACAGTGAAACAAAGGGTGATCATTGATTTGAAATATATAGAACAAGTTCTCCACTTGAATGATCTCAGGCATTCAAAGAACATATTTGGCAGCAATAGTCAAGTGGTTCAAACATAGTTGGAAATTCTAAAGATGAATGTCATTTTTCAACTGCTAACAAATGATACCCATAAAATCAAAAAAAAAAAAAATATTTTAAAGCAAAAATTTTCTGCATATCCTTAATGTAGCATTTTTAACATTTTAAATCTACACCTATATCAAGCTCTACACTCCTTGAGAGCAGTAAGATATTTTTACTACATTTATTTTGGACATAATATCCTCAAGAGCAATTATGTTATAAAGGCCTGTAGCCTGAAATAAATAAGAGATACTAGAATTTACAAGTCCAGTTGATATTTCTTTAAATAACAATTCCAGATAATATCTCTTTAAATAACAATGCCATTATGAACCTAGAAATCAAGAATGCACTTGATTGCAACTAATTGGTCAGGTGGGTAGAAAGACCACTCCTCAATTAAGGCACCAAAAGTTTCAAACCCTTCGAAATTCAGGCTACTAATGTAACTCAAAAAGAAAGTGACACAATGGGCTAGTATTGTAGTCTGTAGTATCAACTATTTCAGCCAATAAATGAGATGATTGAAATAAGAAAAACATTAGGTGCAACCTGGGATCTTGTCTCTGGTTACTTACCTAGAAGAACTGGTAAGATACAAGCATGCCCTCTTGTAATTTGTAGCATCAACATGCTCAATCAACAGATCAAGATCTTCAACGTGGAAGGCCAGAAATGATTAGCATATACAGCCACCTCAATATACACAGAAAAGCAAGTCCACACTCACCTCCATCAGAAGATCTACAGCTTCCAGCTCAGCATTGTGCTGCACCATAATTAACCATTTCAGTGAACAAAGAACAATTTTCCAACATACAAGTGGAGCAACATTTTAAAAACAAATGGAAAATGGGGAAGGCACAGAATAACAAAGCATAATACAGAAACTGGAAAAATGAACAAGAGATTTAAGCCACAAGGATTTCATCCAAAAGCATACCTTCATGTGAAATGCAACAATTTGTTGAACAAGTTCCATTAATGGATCTATGGGCATGTCATCATACTGCGAACATAAAAGAGAGGAAATCAGCTTACCACCTCTGTGAACTCCCCAGAATTTACAATGTTCAGGCAAAATATTGCAGCATCATGCTCTTAAATAACAACATGAAAGTCAGTAAAAGTATCTGACGTAACGAAATTCACAGCCAATCATACCACTCTGGCCAGCAGGGACAATGATAATATGGAATCTTAAGATTGCTTGGAAAAACTGACGTTAGCAGTGTCAAAAGTGTGTAATTACACATTTCATCAGTAATCAAAAGGTATTAAAATGCAGACAGCAGACATGTAGAGCCCATGGGGTTTCATAGATGACAGCAGATGGCAGCACCATGAACCCAAGGATCCTTAAAACATATTAATATTTTTTCTTTCTAAGTATCAATAATTAAACTTTACATTAACTTCATGCCGAAAAAAAAAAAAAAAAAAAAAAAGGTTCAAGCTATCAAACATCACCAACCTAACATCATAAGTTATTGACATAATTTCATTCAATGATTAAAACATGCATTATTTTCAATACAGTATTCATATCACATGACCTGAAGACATATCACAAACAATTAACACATTAGTAAGCTTGGGCCAGGCACTTAACGACCATCTCTGTTCCAAATGATCCAGCAGTTCTTGTGTATAATGTAAACTCCCTAGAATTTTCATCTTGCAAATTTTGATCATCAGAGTAGAATTTCAAAATGAATTCAATCAGCACATCCATAAATAGTGTGCAATTTCAAGTTTACTCTTATTATCATAGAAGTACTTGTTCAAAAAGAAGCCCCACTGCCACAGTGATCCATTAAGTTCTACATCACGATCTTGAATCAATAATTGCCCAAATTCCATTAGGAAAGGTGTCTCTTCTCATCATCATTCAAATGTGAGATTCATCAAATCACCCCACATATAACTCATGGCCATGCTTAAGCACCTCTAGCAAAGTATTTCCACAATTTTCAAAGTAAATGCCACGTTAATCCCAAATTTGGAGCTTCAGAACGTCTTGGATTTTCCTTTCTTGATCTTTGTTGTACCATTTAGAATTCTCCTAATCACTAACTACGTCTTCTTATTCAAATACTTTGCAAGCTCAAAAAATAGAAAACTGAGTTTTCCTTTTAGGTCTCGCCATTTCTCTTATCAAACATTTTCATCAAGCTAAAGGTTAAGGTATGCCCATAGAACCGCACTTTAGCATATAGCACCTGAAAGAACTCAAAAGCATAGCATTTGCTAATGCAACTTTTTTCTCATCGTATTAGGCACCATAGGCCCAAACATTTAAAGAGGCTGCTATAGAACATAGTATAGCAGTATGTGTCCAAAACTGCTATAGCAGCCACAATGACCAGTTTTTAAACAATATTTAATATGGTTACCGTACTAATGGCTGATGCATTAAATTGGCCATGTACAAGATGCACTTGCATGCTTTATTTGACCAATATAAAGGGAGCTTAAGAAAGATTCCTAGTAGAACACATTTAAACAAGTTATAATTTGCAATCTTGCATCAATAAGTTCTATTAGTATTTTTTTTAAATCATGTAGCTAATTCATTATAAAATTCTGAAAAGTTTGGTTTAAGTCACTGCTCTTATATGCAGACTAGGCTAGGAAGAGGTTAACGTGTCAGGATATGTTGGGCAGGTCAGATGCAAAGCCACAAGTCCAATGCCCCTCCAATGCACATCAGTTGAATTTGTAGTAAACCATTAGCAAGGAGAAATTTAGAGGCCCATAGAAATAATAGAGGTCCATATAAGCCAATGCCACCTTTACCTCTAGCCACACTTTCTACAAAAGTGATGTCAAAACCATCCTAGGAAGCTATACACCATTTGGTAGCCAGTATGATGTAATTTTGGCCTTAACTAAAGCCTTGTGCTCAAACCTAGTTAGCATGAAGGGAGCTTGGATCTCTTTGGCTCCAGACTGCTATGATGGTAAAATTTTACAAGCTAGGATGGTTGGCTCAAACAAATGTTGAGCTGAGACCAGCCCAAAGCCTAAGACAGATTCCCCATCTTCTATGTCAAACTAAACCTTTTTCTCTTTGGTGTCTTACACCAACTAATATTCACCTCCATATCTACTTCAAAGAAATTTAGGATTCCAAATGTACATAATAGAATTGGAGATAGAGAAGCCCAGACCACATCTAGATTGGATGATTTAAGCTCTTCTACAAACAAAACTAAAGCCAGCCCCAGAATGAAGGAAAATAAAACTAAAGGGGAACAAGAGAATGGACCTGCAGGTGAAATTAACCAAGCCATGGGTGGGGCCAAGGTAGCAAGAATCTTCATAAGAACCTCCCACAATGCGAGACCTAAGTCGCCATGCACTACCGAGAGGGGAACAAGGACTGTGCAGAGAGGATGATAGGTAAGAACTATTAACTTCTTAGCTTTCATGGAAATGGATGTGAGGAGAGGGAAGAATATAAAAGGAGAAAGATAAAAGGACAATTCTCTTTGCTTGGGGTTTCTGGAAGCTTTAGTAGAATGATATTTTACCACCACCTTTCCATTCATTCACTAAGGTGCCTTTTCAGGATGCTAGTTGAGAGGTATAGCTTAAATGATTGAAAAGAGAGCGTAAAAAGCTACCTTCTGTTGATGCTCTAAGTTGCCGTTTCAGGATCCCAGTCAGGTCCCAACCGAGGGATATAGCCAGGCCTAAAATTTATTAAAATTTTTAGCTTAAGCTTATCCAAAAATTAGACGCACCTTGGTTTCCAGGTCCAAACCTAGCCCATGACCCTAAACCCACAGCCCAGGCCCAGGGGTTTGGCCTTCATGAACTCAAATCCATTCAGCCAGCAAATAACAGTACACACCATGTCCTCCAAAGGAATGATAGCAAAACCTACTGGGTAACTTTTGTGGAACAAGAAATAACAAGAATGAATATGACCTAAGAAACAAAAGACCTCTGTCAAAGATGTATATTCTTTTTAAAAAAACATTTCCATTGGTTCACAAGAAAGATAGTTGATTGAACCAAGAAACCAATTATTTAATGTTATTACTTATTCAATATGAACAAGAACAGATGTAGCATTAACCTAATATAGTAGTAACCAATAGCTAGTAATATAATATGTTCTTCTATTCTTCAATCATAGTACAAGATGATCAAGGATCATATTAGCTATAGTAATTGTTACATGGAAGAGATTATGGGGCTGTTTGGAGTAGCCATTCCCACCTGGTTCCTAGGTCTGAAATTCCAATGTTTGAATAGCAAAAAATGTCGGAATAAAATTTTTTTAGGAATCTTATACGCACCCAATTTGGGAATATAACATGACCAGGGGGAGAGGTTTTAATCTTTGATTCCAGTGTTAATCTTTGATTCCCATTATGTGGGAATATTTTCTATATGTTTTACCAAAATTAACCTCACCTTTAAGTACATTTTCTTACCAAAAAAGTGCCACCCACTCCAACCTTTTGGCTGGGTAATGAAACCCTGACAAGCAGAACATACTTGCGAAGAGGAACTCATTGCCATCCTTCCATCGCCCCTCCAACCCTTTTTTGCTAGAAAACTCAACGGAAAGATAGTCAAGCAACAATTCCACGGGTGGGCCATTCTTTGTCTAAGGATTTATTTCCATCATTTTTTTCTCAAATCACCAAGAAAGAGAGAGAGGGAAAGCACTTTGCCAATGTTTTGTTGGCCATATTAGAGGAGGCTAAGGAGGAGTGTGTCCATTGAGAGATTAACAAAAGAGAGGAGGGTGGGATTAAAAGGATGATTTTTATTTCACTACCAGTTTCCCATTTCCTTTTTTATTTTTCATTCATTACGGCTTTCTTCTTCCCATTTTTAGTGCTTATGTCTGTTACTTATATATCGAAGAATAGGGATATGAGCAATATTCATAGCCATATCCCTATTCTTTTAACTAAAGAACAGGGATACAAGTCATATCCCTATTTTTTTAACTAAAGAACAGGGATACAAGTCATATCCCTATTCTTTAACTGAAGAACAAGAATATCACTCATATCCCTATTATGTTATTTATGTACTTCTTTACCAAAGAAGATATCAGCCATATCACTATTTTTTTAACTAAAAAATATCTCTATTTTGTTACTTATATACTTCTTTACTAAAGGGCAGAGATATAAGTCATATTCCTACTTTTTAAACTGAAGAACAAGGACATGACTCATATCCCTATTCTGTTACTATGTGCTTCTTTACCACATTTTAACTTATAATTAAGCATGCACATTTAACTTGTAATTAAATAAATTTCTCTACCACTATAGAAGCATTATAGGAATTTCACTATCATTTTTTAATATTCCTGCATTTTAACATTGCCATACCAAATGTGGGAAAACTAGTTTCCATGCAATGTGGCATTCCATTCCAAACATAGGTACTTCATATTACAATGCAAGTTCTTAGGCATCTTTGTTTCTCAGAATAAAGGATTACTCTGGGAATCCAACCCCTTTCACTCCAAACAGCAATCCAACTCCTCTCACTCCAAACAGCCCCTTTAAGTAATAATTTACCTAACAAGTGGCATGTCAACAAATGTGAGCTCAAAATTAATTAAGAGTTAAAGCAATTCTATTGTCATACTCAACTCAATTCATTTAAGCCTTTTCCCAACTACATCAGGTCGGCTTTATGAATTTGCTTTCTCCACTCTGCTCTATTTAGGACTAAATCGACATTCAAATTATAAATAATTATATCTTTTTTAATTATTTCTGTCCATATTATTTAGGTCTACCCCTACCTCTATCCTTACCATGGATTGCTAAAAGATCACTCTTTCTAATTGAAGCATCTCAAGGTCTTTGTTGTATATGTCCAAAACATCGTAATCGATTTTCTCTCATTTTATCTTCAAATGCGGCTACTCCTAGCATTTCTCTTATATGTTTATTTCTAATTCTATATTTTAAAGTTTTACTACATATCCATTTTAACATACACACATTCATAGCCCGCATAAAGGAGGTTGCATTAGGTAACTGACAGCCAATGTAAAATTCCATCAAATCTCTTAAAATATGAATCTACTAAAGCAATTCTACTGTCATAAAAGGCCCAATTAAAAGAACCTTATTATGAGCATAACAAGAAGTTAAATATGAGTACAGTGGGCAAGTATTGCTAAATAATGATATTACACGTTGAATATCTGGGTTGAGCAATAGACGATGTCATAAGATAATATTTGGATATGCTTTTGCCAAATGAATTCTTATAGATTAACAAATCCCAACATGTTTCATTAAATTCTTCTTCAAAACAAGATTTTATTGGTACCTATTCAAGGAGGATTCAAAATTAGTTTGCAATGACACAGTGACCTGGTCCTTGATCATCTATAATTGCATGCGAGTGAAAATGTGGTTGACTTTTATCCGATATGAGAAAATTGCTTACATGCTATGGGATCACAAGTTCCAATGGAGCCTATGCTAGTATATCACCGAGCAACCGGACTAAAATCAGCCGTATCCTTCTCCATACTAATGCTTGTCCCCATAAAGGCATTTATGATGGTCAAACAACCAAAGGCATGAAGGAGAGAGGAAGCACAAGATGCAAGAAACCATCAAGCTGAGGAGTTCGAGTTTAACATGAACATAGTGTAGGTGCAGCAATATAGGCAAGTTCAACATATATGGTATAGATACCTTTACAATCCATTTTTAGCAGCATTTATAGATCATGTATGCATTAATAATTCAACTTATTATTCATTTATTTTTTCCACTTCTTATTTCAAGTAGGAGAACTAATACCATCCTTCATTTTTTATTTAATTTTCTGCTCACATCCTTTGAATTGTAACATGAGAGTAGGATAGAACAAGATTTGACAGCAAGAAACATAGATTGCAATCCCTACTCATCATTGCAACCTAACATTTTGTTTTGTGTTACTAGACATTAAACCCAATGTGCTATTTCCATAACTGACACCTATACAAATCTCATTCCAATTTCCAAGCAATTTGCAGTTTTCCTAGAGCCAAAAAACATTTTATGTAGCTAAATGCACTGTTGGGACAAATGAAACATGCGATGCACATGAAATAACTAACGGTAGGATACTATGGGCACTTGGCATCCAAATGCGCAATCATAATGACATTGACATTGCTAATAAGATTGTTCGATCGTCTAACTCTTAATATAGTACTAAATTATGGTCATTTACTTACGGTGTTTTAAAAAGCAGCATCATTCGCAAGCAATCGAGGGACTGCATAGCACATAAGAGCAGCATGTATAGTGAGCAAGGGTTCCCGCACTATGACGAGTGCGGGTAAAGAAATTAGTCCATAATAGTCAGCTTAAAGTAGCAACTTAAAACATAAGAACACAAACAGATAAAGCAATGGAGATAATAGACACATGATTAAGAGAAAAGTATATATAATA
The DNA here is from genome assembly GCA_900491605.1 of Calamus simplicifolius. Classification (NCBI taxonomy): domain Eukaryota; kingdom Viridiplantae; phylum Streptophyta; class Magnoliopsida; order Arecales; family Arecaceae; genus Calamus; species Calamus simplicifolius. Next base: position 915,322 of record UESW01004192.1, on the reverse strand, counting down.
TGCTTACAGAGACTAAAAGGGTAGGCAAAAGATTTAGAGAAATAAAGAATATAGGATATAAATTATATTACATCGGAAAACATAAAAATAGAAATGGAGTAGGAATAATTGTAAATAGAAATTTTAAGAAATATGTTGTTAAGGTGACTGGGAAAGGAGACCAGATTATATCACTAAAGCTTATAATTAAGAATAATATAATTAACATAATTAGTACATATGCACCCCATAAGTAGAATTAGACAACGAACTAAGACACAATTTTGGAAAGCCATAGATGAAGTAATGCAAGAAATACCACAAAAAGAAAAGATAGATATGAAAGGAGTTTTTAATGGATATATAGACAAATGAAGGATGGATATGAAACAGTGCATGGAGGGTATGGATTTGAAGATATGAACGAAGCTGGCATGAGCATATTAGATTTTGCAAGTGGCGTATGATCTCACAATAGCAAACACTTGTTTCAAAAAAAGAGATGAACATTTAATAACATTTAAAAGTGAATCTAATAAAAGTCAAATAGACTTTTTCTTAATTAGAAAGGTTAATAAAATAACATGTAAAAACTATAAAGTTATTTTAGAAGAAAGTTTAACTTTACAACATAGGATAATGGTATCAGACGTATAGATAAAAATAAAATCTAAAGTAAAATATAAAACTACTAATCCAAAAATTAAATGGTGAAATTTGAAAGAAAAAAAAACTAAAATTATTTAAAGAAAAGTTAGTAAGAGAAATGACTACGAATATAAATAGTGATCCCAACTTAATGTAAAAAAAAAAAAGCAACTAAATGCATAAAAAACATAGCAAAAGAAGTTCTAAGAGAATCAAAAGTAGCACTATTATGAAAGAAAACTTGATGGTGGAACGAGGAAGTTCAAGCTGCCATCAAGCTTAAAAGGACAAACTATAAAATTTGGCAAAAGGCTACAAGTAAAGAAAGTCTTAAAAAAATATAGGGATACATAGAAAGAAGCTAAAAAAGGATAAGTAATATCAAACTTAAAGCTTATGATGATTTATATAATAGACTAAATACGAAAGAAGGTGAAAAGACTATATATAAACTAGCAAAACTAAGAGAAAAGAAAACAAAAGATTTTGACTATATTAAATGTATTAAGGATAAAGATGAAAGAATATTAACAAAAAAGAAGAGAAAAAAGAATGATGAAAATTTTATTTTAAAAAATTATTAAATAAAAATAGTTTAGTAAATTTAAGGGAAGACGGATGTGATAACCTAAAAGTAATAAATAAAAATAATTTTTTCGTAGATTTAACATGCTTAAGGTTAAAAAGGCTTTGAATAAAATGAATAATGCAAAAACATTAGGAACAATGTGATCCCTATTGAGGTTTAAAAAAGCTTAGGAAAAATTAGTCATGTGGTTAACCAATTTATTTAACAAGATTGTAGCAACAAAAAAAATGCCGAATGATTGAAGAAAAAGCATATTAATACCCATATACAAAAATAAAGGAGATATTCAAAATTGTGTAAATAATATAGGGATTAAGTTGATGAGTCATACAATGAAATTATGAGAGAAAGTAATAGAAAATCAAATAAGAGCTAAAACTTTGGTGTCAAATAATCAATTTAAATTTATGCCTAGAAATCGATCATAGAAGCTATTTATTTATTAAAAAAATTGATGGAGAGATATAGAGAGAAGAAAAAGATCTCCATATGGTCTCTATTGATTTAGAAAAAGCATAAAGTACCTAAAGAAATAATATGGTCGATTTTAAAGAAAAAAAGGAGTTACCAAAGGTACATAGCATTGATAAAAGATATATATGATAGAGCAATAACTATTATCAAAATAATAATAGGACAAACAATGAGTTTCCAATTACTATAGGTTTACATCAAGGATCTGTTTTAAATCCGTATCTTTTTGTATTAGTTATGGATGAATTAACCAAACATATTCAAGATGATATCCCATGGTGTGTTATTTGCAAACGATATAGCGTTAATTGATGAAACTAAATCTGAATTAAATGCTAAGTTAGAGATTTGGAGAGAGACTTTAGAATCTCAGGGTTTTAAGATTAGTAGAACTAAAACTGAATATATGAAATGTAATTTTAATGAAAGTAAAAATATAAATGAAAAGACAATGAAAATTGCAAGCCAATAAATACTAAGGAGTGAAAAATTTAGGTATTTGGAATCAATTATCCAGCAAGAAGATGAAATAGGTGAAGATGTGAATCATAGAGTTAAAGCAGGATAAATTAAGTGAATGAGTGCTTCGGAAGTATTATATGATCAGCATATCCATTAAAATTGAAAGAAAAATTCTATAAAACCGCTATTAGGCCAGCTATGCTATATAGAACAAGTATTGGGCAATACTGAAACATGTGAATAAATTAAGTGTAACAGAAATGTGCATGTTAAGATGGATATGTGGTAAAACTTTAAAAGATAAGATTAGTAATAAACATATACAAGAAATGATAGGAGTAGAATTAGTAATAAACATATACGACAAATGATAGGAGTAGCCTCAATTGAAGATAAAATGAAAGAAAATCGATTAAGATGGTTTGGACATATACAACGAAAACCTTTCGATGCTTCAGTTAAAAAAAGTGCTCTTTTAATAATCTATGGTAATGACAAAGATAGAGGTAGACCTAAACTAACATGGACGAAAATAATTAAAAAAGATATAACTATTTGTAATTTGAGTTCGATTTAGTCTTGAAAGAGCAAAGTGAAGGAAGCAGATTCAGATAGCCGACCCCATGTAGTTGAAAAAAAGGCTTAAATCAGTTGAGTTGAGTATATAGTTGCACATATTTATTTTTTAACTATTTAAAAATAAATACAATACATTAAATACAATGAGAACAATAATAATGATAAAATTCTGTGGATGGATAAAAGCAATATTAATTACAATATTATTTACTTAGTATCTAATACACTAGCAATAATTATAACATAATCCATATTTTAACACTATCAGTATCTGTATCAAGCCCACCTGAAACCCCTTCAAACCTAACCATCAGCTTGAACCCATATTGGAGTGGACTGCACATGTAGCTTTAGAATGCCAATAGGCTCATATATTCAAGCATACAACACAGAGTAGGCCACATATGCAGCTGTCCAATGCTAAGTCAATCGACTTTTTGATTCAGATGAGGGATGGCTACACATAGCTACATATAGGCAATGCATTGTGGTCAAGGCACCACATATGCAGGTGCAGATGCAGCAACATGCACTGCATTTTAAAACACTGTATCACTGCAATTTCTAGTAATTTATCTTTTATTACTATTGATAGAAGCTGTAATAGGCTAAACAATCAGGTTAGCCATATATACTAAGATGCAAAAGCTATGAAACAGTCTCAAACCCACATAATGCACTAGGTGACTATCATTTCCCAACCCGTACCTGCCAATAGGCTAATTTCAATAAGCAAGTCAACCAACCTAACCCAATCAACTAGTTTTCCTAGGCTGTCAAACTTGACTGACCCAACATTGCCATCATAGCATCAATGACTTAATGGCCTTGTAGGCAACTCCATCATCACTTTGCTTGCACCTGACATGCAAATGGAAATGCCACCCAAACAACAACAACAAGAAGAAAGCCTTAATTCAAAACTAGTTAGGGTTAATTATATGAATCCTTAATTCTTCTCATGTAATTTTCACTCTGCATCTATTTTTCTCCTTATACATATATCAAATTACTTCTTCACATCGGTATATCCCTAGGTTTGTTGCAAATGTCACCTATATGTGTTTTATCAATAGGATTCAATTGGACCCGAAATTTCCATTACTATTTATTGTTAATGGCATTAAAAAAAGATTTTAGAAAACTAGCAAAGGACAGCGGTTCATAATTTAGCCAGAAAATATCAGAGAATACCAAAAACCAAGAAAAAATACAAATAGACTATAGAATATCAAAAACTTTGCAGTAGATTTTTATTTTTAAATAATTAATGAAATAAAAGAAAGCTTGACAAATTTTCAATTGAGAAATTTTTAATAATTGAAGCATGCCAATTCCCCTGGATAATAAGATTGCATTAGTTAAATGTATGCAGCATATTAGTGGCAAAATGATACTAAAGCCCCATTCAAGACTAAGATAAATGCATTTCTGAATCCACTAACTACCATAAAGCAGTAAATGCATTAAAGAGCATGACTGCAAAAGAACCACTAGAAGAGTATGTGTAAAGTGAACTAACCAAGAAGACAATATATGATAAACAAACAACATATTCACCAACCAACATAAATTACATAACAAGGACTAAATTTCAATCATAATTTTAAGGAGATTAGACCTAACCTGATTTTGCAAACTCTTCTGAAATTTCACCAGCCAGGTTTTTCTGATATGTATCAACATCACCATTAGAAAATAAAGTATAACCATCTAACTAGCATTCAATGATGCATATAAACATAAATTTATCACAGCAATTAACTATGTTATTAGAGGATCTACTTTTTAACTTAGAGATTGATTTTACAGTCCATCAATAATATCTCTTCTCCACAGGTTTGTGGTATAATTTTGATCAAGGTCCATTGGTATATGAAGACAGCCTTAACCATACCATACATTTACCATAGATCTCTGACCAAGACTAGTTGGTCACAGAATAATGACCAGGTACATAAAAATATAGATAATATTATAACACCACAATAATGTAAAATGATGCGAGAAATATGAATGTAGAATAACAGAAATGATAAACCATGGTAGCACCAAAGTAATATCAAACTATAATAATCATAATAGTAACAGTGAAGACTGTACAGTAAGATAATACCTATAAAAATGATGAGGAAAAAAGCAACAAGTACTCATACCATGCATCAACAAACATTACAAATTAATTTGATGTTATTAGCTTCATCTTTGCTTCACAAATGGCTAGCCAAGCAAGTTCTATCATGATAAGCAACCATGGAAAATGAAAGTTAATTAAGATGATGCAACAGGCAGAAGATGGCTCCACATGCTAAGCTTGACCCCTGGTTCTTTGTCAACTCTGGTCTTACAAGGGTGAAATTGTTCCTTTTCTATATTCTCCAAAATTAGTTATCAAGTCTTGGAAGTTTATGTTTATGCTTCCATCTAGAGCTTACTACATTGGATTTTGCTAGCATGATAAAAAAAGGGACTCAAGCTAATGCAGAAAATAACTTTAGAATTGATAAAGAATAAAAAAAATATGTAAAAGAGAGCACTTAAAATTGTTAACGTGACAATATAAAGTCCATGACATCTATGAAACACAAACTTTCCTGAACACCCCAGCATGTCTGTCTCAACATGACAAAACACAAGAAAGACGATGGAATCAGTGCCTGGCATACTCACACTGCTTGGACAAAGCTGTGGAGAGGAAGGAGAAGACAAAAAGAGGGAGGGAGGGCAGGAAAGCAAAAAGGGGACTGAGCAAAAATGGAAAAGGGGGGGGGGGGGGGGAGAGAGTGAGGTTCCAGTGGTGGAGGCGAGCCACCTATGCAGAAGGGGAGTGGAAGAAACCCAGTGGTCACCTGCATAGGGCAGAAGAGCCAGCGATACGCAAAGAAAGTTAGCAGTGGGAGGACATGACTTGCAGACTTCAGCGGCCAGCAGAGATCGACAGTGGTGCAAAACTGAGACAGCTGCTGGGAAGCGTGTCTTTCAAGATACAGGGAAGAGCTGGGATTTACAGTACTTATTTGGGCAACATCTGTCAGGTCTGATGCACCAGACTTGTTAAAGAAAGGATTACTAGATGGATGGCCAAGATGCCATCAACCAGATTTGTTTAAACCAATGAACTTTCGATCCTCATCTTTACCATTACTTAAAGGCCTGCTGATTGAAAATTTTATTCTATATACCTTATTTTAGGACATTCTGATAAGTATATAGCAAAACAAACTTGGCATCTAGGATGGTAAGTTCAAGAAACATAACTAGGTGCCAGAAAACAGTGATGAAACAATGAATCAGCATGCCCAAACCCAATTTTTCTATTCTTTACATCCAAGTTTCCATGTCCTAAAATTTGGGTCTAAGGTCAATCTGACTCTTGGAATATACCTAAACCTGACACCTTCACCCAAACCTATGTAACATAGCATTTCACTACTTACTACAATAGCAACAACAACAAAGCTTTAATCTCAAACTAATTAAGGTTGGCTACATAATTTCTTTTTCTCCATTCTACTCGATTTTAAGTCATATTTTCTATAAGATGCAAAGATTTCAAATCTTTCTTTATCACTTATGGTAATATATTCATAGTGTGACAAAAAGGCCTCTTCATCACAAAACAAATATGAAGTGTACCAAGGGCATAGAGATCTATTTTGTTTGATTAAAGAAAATATCAAACATAGTAAAAATATGGAGGCAAATAAAAAAGAAAATTACTTTTTAATGACAAGCAGCAGGTTCTTTTCCAACTTATCAAGCACAGAACAAAAGAGAATAGTCAAAACAGGATCACTACAATGGAGAAGCTAATCTTCATATAGATGTTCTTGATGGTTTCCAACCTTTTCGATCCTTCCTTATATCGGTTTGCCTTTATTAAAACATATTGCTAAGACCTACTCCATTCTACTTTAATAATATAACTTTTTATTTCAAAAAGCTTTCATAACTTACATATCCCCCTACTAAAAAATATATAAAAAGATAAGTTCTTATAAGAAATGATCCATACAAAATTTGTCAGCATAACTAGTACCAACTGTACCATACCTAACACTAAGGTTCGTTACAATACCAAGTTTCAATTCGGTATGAACCAAACCGACTTATACTATATAATATCAAGTGGTTTAACGTGAAAAAAGAATTGGCAGTGTCTTGATATGGAGTATATACTATTGATCTATATCAAACATTTTAATGAGAATTCATTTTGAGCAATAATTTACGTGCATGTGTCTAGTATACAAAGAGTGTGCGGCTTACTAGATCATCGAATACCAAGATGGAATTTGCTGTAGCACCTACTACCTAACTATTTGTGCTAGTACACCTGGACCCAGTTGAGTTAAGACTTTATTAAGAATCTTATGCTCTTAATCCGAACTCTATTTCTAGACAATGTAGTCTTTGATTACACATAGAGTGAGATTCTATATGAGTCAATAAACTCAGTGGGTTGGGCAGGTGAATATTAATAGTTGAAGGAATCCACGTCCTGTTAATTTGGATTGATGATATCCCCTTGAGAAAGCTTATTAAGTTTTGATTGTATCAAATCTTGCAAGTGGATTTTGAATCCGATACATCAAATAGTTAAGTGGATAAGTCTCAAGGATAATAACAGCCAATTAAATTATATTGTCAGTAATTAAATTTAATTGGTGGATATCTGTAATCTTAACGTGGGGAGATAATAAGTACTCGAAAATATTCGAATATGATTATACAATTATAATTCTTTAGTGGAATGAATTATAATTTACGTAATTGAATCCTAACCCGGGATAGGATTGGGAGATTTAATTACGTGGGAAGTCCTTTTCATATTTGCCTATTGGTCCCTGTTGTAGCCCTATAAATACCCTCTCAGTTGGTTGCTAGGGTTAACATTTTTGATAGGTCGGCCGAGAGATCCCACCATCGAAATACGGCGGAAGGCTAAAAGGTTGAGGTCGAGCAATCGAATCAAAGAAAGTTCAAATCTGAAGGTATGATCTTATACTCATAGATTAGAATGACTCATATACGCTATAGCCGTGATCTTGGGGGTAAAGGTAACGTATCAATATGGCTCTCGATACCAATTTTGCGGAATCTATCATAGAATTAAGTCTTTAGGAATAATCAAGCAAAGTTGAGAATTTTGAAATTCAGAGAAAATCAAGAAATTCAGAAAAATCTAAGGGCTAACAAGGAGAGAGAGTAACAGACATCATTAGTATGAATGAGGCTGTGGGAAAATGAAAAGAAGCAAAGAAATGGTAGAAAGCAAAATAGTAACAGAGACCTAGAAGGATTGCAAGAAAAAGAACATGGAGATTGGACAAGAAGAATGGAAGAGAAAACAGAAGAGAGTTGAGTGGTGACTCTTCGTCTTCCTTTATACAAAAGTTAATATAATATCTAGTCAAATTGCTAGATCATTGGGACACCATTATCCCCTGTTAAATTGCCAGCAAACTATCTCTCCTTCACACTCCACTTCAAAGTGAGAGCCCACACAGCTTCTTTCACAAGATACAAACTATCCACTGTTCACAAATAGATAACAAAGAAGACATGATTCTATGATTCGATGTCTTATTCATGATAAAGGCATTGAGAGAATAGTTCACAGAGCAATTCATTTGGCAAGCTGAAAATGAATAATGAATGAATTTTCAAAAAAATCATTGAATCCTATAACTATGAGAACAATGAAATGATTCTCCGCCTGGCAGCAATATTCTTCATTTATCACATAATATTCTACCCATAAGTCAATTTTACTGTCCAATGTCCAGATCCATACAACACCATAAGAAATGCATTTGTCTAGAGCCCTCGCATCAGACTAAGTCCTAAATATACCTTCCCAATTGTTAGTTCTTAGCAGAAAGTATGTTTAGAGATTAAAGAATTTGCCCTCATGGTCAATCTGAAAGACTTGATCAAACCCCCATCCAACATCTATTTAGATATAATTTGAAAACCATTTCTGACTCCTTTTAATAATCCAACATCTACATTGATTTTCAATGACAAAATATCCAAAGTAAACCAAGAGCTTGAAGAAAATTTCTTCATATGGTAATTAGAAACTTCATTTAGTAACTAATACAAAATGTAACTATCATTTATGGAAGCCATTGTATAATATCAGCCACCGCAATCCAGTAAAAAGCCCATCTCAGATAATCATGATTTCATGCATAAACAAATAACAATCAAACAGTGAAAGTTTAACACACACACACACACATATATGAGCTAGACTTGGCTACATTCGAAAGCAACCAAGTCTAGCTCTCTCTCGCTCTCTCTCTCTCTCTCACACACACACACAAAGCAAGCCCTTGACTTGGCCACACTCAATAGGATCCACCCTTGGATGTGATATACTAACTCTAAAATGCTTACACACAAAAATCCTGTAATTTGAAGATCTCTAACCTATGCATTAAGTAGCCAAATTTATTGGATAGTAAATAACATGAAATCATACATGTTTTATTTTTTATCTCTTGATGCATGGGCTAAGGTCTTGATTTCATGTTATTTACTGTCCACTTTTTTTGACTACTTATTGCATAGGTCAGGGATCTTCAAATCATATGATTTTTAATGTGTGAGCATTTTAGAGTTAATAGTTTGCATTCAATAACTGAAATCATCGATATGAAACTTCGATCATTCAAAGCTAAAGTAAATCTAAATGGAGATCCTCTCAAGTGTAACCAAGTCAAACACACACACACACTCTCTCTCTCTCTCTATATATATATATATAGATAGAGAGAGAGAGAGAGTGGGGGGGGGGTAAACTTCACAATATTCAAAAATTCAAGATCCAATCACCCATAATATAATTTTATTAATTAATTGTTATTTTTTAATAACCACTACTCATAATATAATTCTTTATAAATATTTTTTATTTTATTTCATGAAATAATTGCCCTTGGTCCCCAAGGATACGATCCTGATTCACCACTAGCTATAGTAGTGAGTAGGTTTTATTTTTGACCGCCAACGACAGCGATCACAATACTTACCCTACATATTGTGAAATATCATCCAGTTTTTTTTTTCTTCAAACTAGTCCCATCATCATGGCCTAGCCAGCCTCATTTACAATGCAAGTTGTAGTGTGATAGGCAAATGTAAAAAGGCATTTATAGGGGTTCCATCAGAAAGCATTCTCTAAGTAATGGCCCACTTACTTGGCAACGCATAGGAAAATGCTAACATATCTAAATGAATAAAAATGGCAGCTACATGATGTTAAACTTAATAAAGGATTTATTAAAAATATTTATATATGATCAATCAATATTGGACAAAGCCTTACAATGTCAGAGAATGATTAAAAGCATAGCATGATGGAGGTAATATTTGTGCATTATAAATAATGATGTAAAAACAAAAGCTCTATGATGGAAGTACAAAGGTATAATATGAACATGTGGGACTGATAAAAGGTTCTAACTTGGTAACATTGTAGGTAATATTTATATATTCCAAAAAAAAAAAGGCTTATCAAGTGTCCAAAATTTCAAAATACCTTTTATCAGTGCACCCCACACCCCCCCCCCCCCCTGCGCCAAATGCAGGACCTAGAATAAGAAACAAACACACAGAGATGCAACAACTTCCAAATTCTGTAAAATATAATATACAATATGATAGCATGAATACACTTTGTAATCTTGCTACATCTGCAAATTTTCAGACATAGGTTTCACTTGTTTAGCTTTCTATGACGTTTTGCCAAGTCCAAATATTCCACCCAATATGACCAAGTTAGCACCTATAACTATTCTCCACGTGCATCAGTAAGATACCTTTCAGCCTCTGTCATAATGCCCTTATTTAAAAATCAAACTATAGAACATGCCAAGTTGGTGTGACAAAATAATCAGAAAACTAGTACCATAAGCCTTCCACAATCATAAGGCCAATAATCATCCAGATGCCTCAAAGTCTCAATTAATCTCGAGTCTCTCCCATCATCATTTCAAAATTTCTAGAAAGGTTTTACTATATATTTCTCATCATCATCCAGTACTATGGCCTAGCATCCTCTGTTGGTACAGTCAATAGGTAACATAAAAGCTTTCCACAAGCACAAGCCTTGTAATCATTTTCAGGTTAAAGAAATTTTGACAATGCTATTTAGCATTGCATTCTTCATAAGTTAAAAATTCAAAGAAAGATTGAATTCTCCACATCCATGCCATAACTATATTCTAACATTGTCTATGAAGATATGGTCCATCTCGTAAGAATGCTTCGCAACACAGTCATCTCAATCCAATCTATCCATGCCTAAACAAAGTCTTCCCACACCATCGCTTAACAAATTACAAGCTTGTTTTTCACATGAATGAAAAATCTAGGTCCCATAAAAATTTATTTAGGACTCAAATAGGCTTGCTACAGGGATAAATTGAATGAAAATTCACAATTGAACTTTATTAGCTATACAACTGTAGGAAAAACTGAAAAATAAGACTTGGAGTAGAAATTGACCTAACTGCAACCTTATTATCAATTTCAAGTAAAAGAACAGAAATAATTGCAAAGGCATATAAGTATCTAGCTATTTTTGAGATATTGAAACACTCATGAAAATTTCTTGCCACCATACACATAAAACTCACTGCACCTTGAAAATTTCTTGAATAATTTTGAAGTTAGAGACTAAGCAATTACCAACCGATTCCTGAGTTATTGAAATACCCATAGATACAACATTTCTTGAGATTTGATTGAGAAACATTCATGCACATAATTGCACTTTGTTGTTTACTTTTGTGGTGATGATGCTATCATTTCTTTCTCACCCCATATCCTACATGCTAGGTGTTGCATATGCCAATATATAAAAATATGACAGAACTATGTTTTCAAAAATATCATTGAAACCTTTTTTCTGTTTTCTACTGTTTCAAAATTACCTAGCATTTGGCCTAACTTTTAATATTTGCTATGGTTTTCTTGCATTTAATCCTTCAAACTAATTGTTTCCCGATGCCAAACTTAGAATGGCTGCAGGTTGAAAATAATCTGCACGCACTTACATAATCTCGAGGTAAGCATGTAGATAAAAGGAAAGAGAGAAGAATCACCATGCTGAGATTTTTGGCAGAGAAGCACTGCTCAAAACACTGACTGATTTGATTAGAAGGCACTGTTTTGGAAGAAGAATAATAATAGGAACTAGCTAACTAGGTGTACTGTATGGTAAGATATTGTCAGCATATTGAATAACTCAAAGTGGATCCTAGTGCTTCCCACAAATAACACCAATTCAACCAAATAGACACAGCGTTAGAGAGCATTCTCCAGTGATTCTCAAGGAGGTGAATTATCAGCTATATGAGAAAGGCCTTATTAAGTAACATGTAAAATCCGAGGATTCTTCAAACATGACAGTCACTGGACAGCTTGAAATCTAAATTCCAAAGATTCAAAGTAACACTAATCTAAGGGATGAAGTTTATAAAAAAAAATTCATCAAGAGAAGTTTATCAAACTAAATTGAAACAACTTAGATGACATCAGAAAATTTTGTCTCGGCAGCAATAGCATCATCCAAAATGATGATGCGAACACTACCATAGATATTTACTAGAATAAAAGAATGATTAAAAATATATGAAAGAACTAGAACCAAAATTCATAACCCAATTGAAGCAAAAGTAAACATCCAATCAAATAAGCAAAACATGATCAAATTTCCAACATTTTTTTTCATAATTGATCTTCTCTTTTGTGATATTCCGATCATCCTTCATGCAATTCATTGTTAACAAAAACAGAACAAAAAATAAGTAGCCAACTAATCACTTAAATTGGAAATAAATCACATACCCTTTCCCCTTCAGCAGACATCGTTAACACCAAGACAAAAAGAATGCCTGCTAGGCACTTCTGCAATTCATAGAGCCATATAAGCTGCAAGTACTGACCAACAATATACGAAAAACAACAAAATAGAAATTTAATGATTATACCTTTAGGTCAGACTCCAGCATCGTCTCGAAGTACGCTTTTAGAGTTCCATAATGGGGTCGAAGGAACTTTAGAGGCTTCGGGACCGATGTCATAGAACTTGTTGACGTACGAATCTCCTTCCTATTAAAAAACAGTGACATATAACTCACCAATTCACCAAATCCATCAGCAAAATCATGAATTTTTTGAAAACAATAATAATAATAAGCCAGCTTTGTTCTTGAAAACAAATATGACAATAGGAAATCAAGAACTGCGAAACCCTAAGCATCAAACAGATAACCTCATGCTCTCAAGGGCGAACTTTTGAACGCCAGGATCGGCATCCTGGACCCTCTCAACGTAAAGCTCGAGCTGTTGCTTCAACACCAAATCCTCATCCGACTGCAACGAAACACCAACGACGTGAGAATCGAGTAAAGTTGATCAAATAAAATAGAGAAAATAGAGATAGAAAGATCAAAATACCATATCCTCTTCTTTCTTGTTGTCCTTCTTCTTCTTGGGGTCTTTGGAGAGGGGGGCTTGGGAGCAGCCTGCTCCCCACTAGCAGAGCTGTTAGGGCTCGGATTGACCGCCATGGCGAGAGGCTGGAGGAAGCGAAAAACAGATCGATCACGGATGATAAAAACAGAACCCGAAAACCCTAGGTGAGGAACTGGGAAGAGGAAAAGAGGAGAGCAAGATGTCTGTTTCTGTTTGGATTGGGGGGGGGGGTGGGAACGGAGGGAAGGGAAAAAGGAGGAGAAATGTCGTCACTCTTTGGATGGAAGGGAGTGAAGGGGGAGCGAAAGGAAAAGGAAAGATCATAAGTCATTTTGGGAAGAAAAGGAAAGAGGCAAAAAAAAAAAAATAATTAAAATAAATTTTTTAACTTTTAAATTGAAATAAATTGAAAAAAAATTATTTTTAAAAAAATATTTTTTTTTTTTTTTTTTGATTTTTCATTCTACGATTATTTCTATTCTGAATGAACATAATTATTATATAACTTTTTTTTTTTTCTCTTTATCTAAACAATTTTTTTTTTTTCATTGAACAATCTTTTCTTTTTTTTCTTTTCTTTTCATTCATTTAAAGTAACGAAAAAAAAAAAAATCTTTTTTATTCTCACCATACCCACGTTGTCCAACTAATAATAAAAAATAATTAATTAATTACTTATCATCTACCATTTATTAATTTATATCTCCTGAATATCTTATTGTGCAAATCTTAAGGCAAGATGTTTTAGAATTCTTTTAAAAACATTGTTGATGCGGAGATCCTCTTCAGACAGAAGACTTTTTGCAAAAAAAAGTATCTAACGACGCGAATAGGCCCATGCATGAACAAGAACAATTTTATTTCAAAAATTTTAATATATATATATTTGGGCAGAATTTAGATATAATATACCATACAATTCCATTCTTATATCTCTTTACTACCATTTGATGTTTATGTGAAAGCTGATGATAAAAGGTTTCATTTTGATCTCTCTTCTTTTATTTTTTTTACCATTATATAGTATTTATATGGAAGCTGATATGAAAGAAAAATATAAACAAAACTATACTACATACACACAACACACTGCATCCAAGTTCAATGCATTGAAAAATTGTTTCATAATTCTATGCGAAGTGGTGATAAATAAAGATAATTTTAAAGAGCATAAGTGTGCAATAATTGATATTGCTGCATATTTACTTTAATTTGCTAAAAGTTATGCTGGAAACTTCCATGATTGAAATTGCATGATGGATGCACCAAGATGGATGGGATCTGATAATCAACAAAAGCTTACAAATAGTTTGTTTCAAATAAATATTGAAGTCTTGAAGACATGAATATCTTATAATACTAGTTGTCATTTTCACTTTGATTTTTTCCACTGAGCATGATGACATCAATATTGCTTTACAAATGTATATTTACATATGAGCGTCGATGCCACTTGACAGCCTGAAGTAGCTTCTAGTAATTGAAATAAATATTTGTTCATAGCACAATATGCTCTTGATGATGCCCGGACATCGAAAATAATCGTCGCTCCGTGAAGGTGTTGATGAAGCTCTCTCCCTCTTCTTACAGAGAATTGTAAGAAGTTCCGGCCAAAAGCTTTGGCGGGGACTCTCCGATGTACAAATCAGCGACCAAAGTCACAATCGTAAGCTTGAGAAAGCTTATAAGAAAAAGGCCCAGAGATTAAAATATTCTCTGAGTGTTAAGAGTATGTTCTGAGTTGTTCTTACTTGCTAAGGATCCCTCTTACCTTTTTATGGACCTTTGGTTTCTATTTGGGAATCAACTATGTGGAGTTCCGTGAAGGAGAATGTCTGCTAAACTCATGGTGATTACGTGAATTCGAAGATGGTTGGTGGGCCTAATCCTATCAGCCATGTGATTGGTGGCCTGTCTCATCGAGCGCGTGGGTCAGGTGGTAGGTGGGCTTGGTTCCATTGGGCGCGCAGGTCAGGTGGCAGGTGGGACTGATCCCATCGGGCACATGGGTCAGATGGCAGGTGGGCCTGACCCCATTGGGTGCATGGGTCAGATGATTGGTGTGCCTGGCTTACATGGGGGCCACGTAGGCATCACGACCCACTTGGGAGTCGATGCGGAGGCTAGTGCTATGGCCAACGCTAAGGCTGACTTTGGAGAAGGTGGGCCACAAGGGCCGCCTTGATGAGGAGGGGTCGTTGAGGCTGCCTTGAAGAAGCAAGGCCACCGAGGGCCGCCTTGGAGAAACGAAGGCCGCCTTGAAGAAATGAGGGCCGCCTTGGAGAAGTGGGGGCCGCCGAGGGCCGCCTTGAAGAAGTGGGGGCCACCGAGGTCGCCTTGGAGAAGCGGGGCCGCCGAGGGCCGCCTTGGAGAAATGAGAGCTGCCTGTCTTGATCTCTGCCATCAGTTAGCTTAGCCGTTAACGCTTACGTGGTGCTATCGGCCACATCAGATGCCCCTCCGCTCCTTAGCTTAAGTGGCCACGTGTCCATCGACCTTTGAGTGAAAGGAACAAAAAAAATATCATAATTACTAGTTTCACGTGCCATTATTCATCGGGGGTGGGGGTGCACCTCCTCGAGGTGATGTCACTCCAAAGTCTATTCATATTTAAGGAGAATCATGGAAAGTGGCATTGATTTTGGATGCATCGAGGAAATATCTTTCGAGAAACGGAAAAGTCGGGCACCATCATTAAGACACCAGTCCCCACATCCTATCATTGGCCGTAGATCCCACTCCCTATGTGGAACCGAGGCGCCATATCTTGGGCGAAGGGGGAGTTATTAATAGCTGTAGGTTGTCTTCAATCGTGAATGGCTACGTGGCAGTGCCTCGGGCTGAATGATTCAAAATTTTGTATAAAATTGTCTCGTTCGCCCCCTCGCACTCCTTACGCTTTCATCATCTTCTTTGTCGTTTCCATCCTCAGAGTCCTAAACCCTCACAGTCTCAAACTTTTCGTTCCCCTATTCGACACTAGGTCAGTTCCTTCTTGTCTCCTTCCTTCTTTGTCTTCTTCTTCTTCTGCCTCCTTTCTCATGGATTGCCATGCCGTTAGGGAGGGCAAGAGGCCCGTAGTGAGTCCCCCTTGTCCTCGGAAGAGGAGGAGGAGGAGGTTCCTCTGATTCACCGTCAACATCGATCAGTCGGTGGTGTCACCATCCACGACCGTCCGACAGTAGTTGTCCAACCACCACCCCAAGTGTCTCGCCTGGGGCGCCTCCAACTAGGGTAGTTTCGCCTAGGGTAGTTTCGCCGCCCCCAGTCCGTCCGACCCCTCCTCTGGTGGCTACTTCTGATTTGGTAGGGCTGGAGGGGACGGCCTCCACCACGACCCTTGAGGAGGTAGAGGACCTCAGGGTTAGGTATAGGGTACCCAGTTCCATTCGCATGTCCGCTCCTGGACCCGAGGACAGGGTGAACTCCGATCAGTCCGGCCGGGTAGCCCTATACGAGGAGTTCTTCAAGTGTGGGCTCCGCCTTCCTCTTCATCCATTTATCCTTAACCTATTAGATAGGTATGAACTTGTCCCAGTACAGTTAACTTCGAACTCGTTTCGGATCATTGTGCCTTCGTTGTTCTTTGTTTCTTTCACGGCTCGAAATACAGGATTTTCCTATTCCGAGCCTTTTACAAACTCTACCACCACAGTGAAGAAGGGCGATGGGTTTTTACTTCTAGGCCCCATAGGACCCTACCACTTAACCTCCCCTCCAAAGTCAAGGGATGGAAATCCCACTTCCTATTTACCCACGTGGATGGAGTGAGAATGAGTTGGAGGAATCCCGATGTCGGCCCTAATAAAAACTCCATCATAGATGAGAGGGACCGGGAGCTCTTTGACTGCCTGACATCCTTCAAGATCCCTTCCTACTAGGAGTTGTTGGCTGAGGCCAACGTCTATGAGGCCGAATTGGCCCCGATGGTTGGTGAGCGCGAGATCCCGTTCTCCTCATCCCCTTTGCTCATTCATTCTTCTTTTCTGACCGTCAATTCCTTGTGCAGCGATGAAGTTGCTCGCCGAGTGACTGAAGGCGGCAGTTTATAGAAGGAGGGAGGAGGCCGGCAAGGTGGTGAGATTGGCCAAAAAGCCTCGGCGGAAGGCTCAGGGCAAGCCGACCCATGCTTTCGTGGCCCTCGGGGAGACCGCCCTGGCAGAGGGGCCGAGGGAAAACGTCTCGGTCGAGGCGCCGGTAAGGGGAGATGTCCCTGCCATGGCCAAGGCGGGACTGAAGAGGAGGGGCCAGTTGGCCCATGCGAAAGGGGCCATGGATGGACCTTTGGCTCCCGCTGAGCCAGCAGGGGTGGTCGGCATGGGGGCTGAGGATGAACCTCCGATCCCCACCGGGCCAGCGGAGGAAATCCACCTGGGGGCCAAGGGCGGACACCCAGCCCCTCCCGAGCCAGAGGTGGAGGGGACAGCTCCGAGGGCCAAGGATGGAGAGGGATCAGTAGACGACGATGAGGCGGAGCCGACAACTCCGCAACCATCTCCCGGTCGGGGTCCAGCGCCGAGGAACCATGGTAGCCACCGAGGTTATTGGCCATGGATAGTAGACGGCTCGCGGAGCGCCTGCTGGAGAGGATCCACTTGCCCAGGTTCCACTAGCAGCTCAGATGCGAACCCATCGCTAGGATCCTCGATGCAACCTATGTGTCAATGCTCCAGGTAATTTCCCTTCGTGTCGCTCTTTTTTCTATTGGTTTAATCTGAGATTTGACTAACCCCTTGACCTTCACAGATGGCCAACGAGGTTCTCACCTCCGGAATGCCGTGATCTAGACCGGTGATGCAGCCACGCATTCTCAGGAGCTGATGGCCAAGTATTGAGCTCAGTGCGATGAGATGGCCAAGGAGTTGGCCTAGGCTAAGGCTTGGGAAACGGTGATGGCTGGCAAGTTTCTCATGGTCAACGTCGCCTATAATGACTGGAAGGCTCAATTTAAGGAGGCCGAGAGGAAGGCGATGGCCAAACTCGATCGGACCTTCGCAACTGAGGCCAAGTTGGCAGAGGCCATGGCGAGGCTGGAGTCGGCCGAAGGTAAGGTTGATAAGCTAACCCAAAGGCTTGGGGATGCCAAGGACAGGGCCGAGACGGTGGGGGCCAACGCTCATGCTGTCGAAGAGAGGGCCGCCCTAGCGAAGTCTGATGCCCAGGAGGCCGAGGAGAAAAGGGCCAACGCTAAGGCCTGAGCCGAGGGTGCTGAGAACCAAGCCCGAGATGCTGAGACCTGGGCACAGAATGCTGTCGAGCAGATCAAAAGCTCCTAGGCGTTCGAGCAGGATGTGACGAAGGCCAGTCTTGATGCCTACATCCAAGGCTTCGACCATTGCAAGAAGAAGGTCGCCCGGATCTTTGGGCTCCATGACCTTGATGCCATCAGACCCGAAGACCCGGATGATGAGGCATCAGACGAGGATGATGCTGGCGGCGACCCGGGACCCATCGAGCCATAGATATTTAGACCTTCTCCTATTTTTCTTTCTTCTTTTTGATTGTAACCAACCTTGAGTCGACCTTTTGTACTTCATTTGAATATCAATAAAAAGAAAAACCCAAGTGTTTGATGTTACTTAGCTTTTTGTAGTAGCCTTATCTTTCTGTAATGGCATGCCAGTTCAGCTCTTTAGGCTTGGTAGAAAGTGGTCGCAGTCCTCCCGACAATCCGATTAGGATCTGTACAAACTCGTAGCGTCAGCCGAGTCCATAGTCCCTTAGGCACTTGTCGGAATGACCGTAGGGTGCCGGTATCAACTAAGGAATGCTTAGGCAAGTTTGGGAGACCTTCAGAACCATCTCGGGGGTTTCTTGTGTCAGCCTGAGGGGTGACTCGAATGGAAATGAAACTATCGGGGTCTTGAACTACCTCAGGGGGTATTTCCAAGCCGAACCGAGTGGTGACCTATTAGTCACGAGTCCGTCGAGCTCCTTTAGAACCACCTCAGAGGTTTTGTGTGTTAGTTTGAGGGGCGACTCAAATGGTAGTAGAACTATCGGAGTCTTGAACTGCCTCGGGGGCATCTCCAAGTCGACCGAGTGGTGACCCATTAGTCGCGAGTCTACCGAGCTCCTTTAGAACTACCTCGAGGGTTTTGTGTGCATGTCCGAGGGATGACTCGAACGGGAATGAAACTGTCGGGATCTTAAACCGCCCCGGGGGCATCTCCAAGCCAGACCGAGTGGTGACCCATTAGTCGCAAGTCCATCGAGCTCCTTTAGAACTGCCTCGGAGGTTTCGTGTGCCAGCCCAAGGGGCAACTCGAACGGAAATAGAACTATTGGGGTCTTGAACTGCCTCAGAGGCATCTCCAAGTCGGACCGAGTGGTGACCCGTTAGTCATGAGTTCGCTGAGCTCCTTTAGAACTGCCTCGAAAGTTTCATGTGCTGGCCCAAGAGGCGACTCAAATAGGAACGAAACTATCGGGGTCTTGAACCGCCTTGGGGGCATCTCCAAGCTGGACCGAGTGGTGACCCGTTAGTCGTGAGTCTACCAAGCTCCTTTAAAATCATTTCAAATGTTTCGTGTGCCGGCCCGAGGGGCGACTGGATCGGAAATGGAACTATCAAGGTCTTGAACCGCCTTGGAGGCATCTTCAAGCCGGAATGAGTGGTGACCCATTAGTCGCGAGTCCGCCGAGCTCCTTTCATGTGCCGGCCCAAGGGGTAACTCGAATGGGAACAAAACTGTCGAAGTCTTAAACCACCTCGAGGACGTCACCAAGCCAGACCGAGTGGTGACCCGTTAGTCTTAAGTCCATCGAGCTCCTTTAGAACTGTCTCGGAGATTTCATGTGCTCACATAAGGGGCGACTCGAATGGGAACGAACTGTTGGGGTCTTGAACCACCTCGAGGACATCTCCAACTCAGACCGAGTGGTGACCCATTAGTCGTGAGTCCGCCGAGCTCCTTTAGAACTACCTCAGAGGTTTTGTGTGCTGGCTCGAAGGGCGACTCAAATAGAAATGGAACTGTCGAGGTCTTGAACCACCTCAGAGGCATCTCCAAACTGAACCGAGTAGTGACCCGTTAGTCGCGAGTCTGTCGAGCTCCTTTAAAACTGCCTTGGGGGTTTTGTGTGCCAGCACGAGGGGCAACTCGAATGGGAATGGAACTGTCGAGGTCTTGAACCACCTCGGAAGTGTCTCCAAGCCGAACCGAGTGGTGACCCGTTAGTCGCAAGTCCGTTGAGCTTCTTTAGAACCGTCTCGGGGGTTTCGTGTACCGGCACGAGGGGCGACTCGAACAGGAATGAAACTATCAAGGTCTTGAACTGCCTTGGAGGCATCTTCAAGCCGGACCGAGTGGTGATCCATTAGTCGCAAGTCCTTTAGAACCATCTCGGAGGTTTCGTGTGCTGACTTGAGGGGCGACTCGAATGGGAATAGAACTGTAAGGGTCTTGAACCATCTCGAGGGCATCACCAAGCCGGACCGAGTGATGACCCATTAGTCGCGAGTCCATTGAGATCCTTTAGAACCATCTTGAGGTTTCGTGTGCCGGTTCGAGGGGCGACTCAAATGGGAATGAAACTGTTGGAGTCTTGAACCACCTTGGTGGCGCCTCCAAGCTAGATCGAGTGGTGACCCGTTAGTTGTGAGTCTACCGAGCTCCTTTAGAACTGCCTCGGAGGTTTCATGTGTCGGCCCAAGGGGCGACTCCAATGGAAACGAAATTGTCGGAGTCTTGAACCGTCTCGGTGGTGTCTCCAAGCCAGACCGAGTGGTGACCCGTTAGTCGCAAGTTGGCCGAGCTCCTTTAGAACCATCTTGGAGGTTTTGTGTGCCGGCCTGAAGGGTGACTTGAATGGAAACGGAACTATCGGGGTCTTGAACCATCTAAGGGGCATCTCCAAGCCGAATCAAGTGGTGACCCATCAGTCGCGAGTCCGTCGATCTCCTTTAGAACCGCCTTGAGGGTTTATGTGTCGACCCAAGGGGCGACTTAAACAAAACGAAACTGTCAGAGTATTGAACCATCTTGGAGGCGTTTTTAAGCCAGACCAAGTGGTGACCCACTAGTCGCGAGTCCGCTGAGCTCCTTTAGAACCACCTTTGGGGTTTCATGTGTCGGCCCAAGGGGAGACTCGAACGGTAACGAAACTATTGGGGTCTTGAACCGCCTTGGGGCCATCTTCAAGCCGAACTGAGTGGTGACCCATTAATCGCAAGTCCGCTGAGCTCTTTAGAACCACCTTAGGGGTTTTGTGTGCCGGCCTGAGGGGCGACTCGAATAAAATGGAATTGTCGAGATCTTGAACCGCCTTAAGAGCATCTCCAAGCTGACCGAGTGGTGACCCGTTAGTTGTGAGTCCATCGAGCTCCTTTAGAACTGCTTCAGGGGTTTCGTGTGCTGGCCTGAGGGGTGACTCGAACGGTAATGGAACTATCAGGGTCTTGAATCGCCTCAGGGGCATCTTCAAGTCGGACCGAGTGGTGACTCATTAGACGCAAGTCCACCAAGCTCTTTTAGAACCGCCTCGAAGGTTTCGTGTGCTAGCCCGAGGGGCGACTCAAACAAAAACGAAACTATCGGGGTCTTAAACTGCCTTGGTCTTCAAGCTGGACCGAGTGGTGACCCGTTAGTCGCAAGTCCATCGAGCTCCTTTAGAAATTCCTTGGGGGTTTCGTGTGCCTGCCCGAGGGGTGACTCGAATGGAAACGAAACTATCGGGGTCTTGAACCACCTCGGGGGCATCTTCAAGCCAGACCGAGTGGTGATCCATTAGTCATGAGTTTGCCGAGCTCCTTTAGAGTCGCCTTAAAGGTTTTATGTGCCGGCCCGAGGGGTGACTCGAACAGGAACGAAACTATCAGAGTCTTGAACCGCCTCAGGGGCATCTCCAAGCCGGATCGAGTGGTGATCCATTAGTTGCGAGTCTGTCGAGCTCCTTTAGAATTGCCTTGGGGGTTTTGTGTGCCAGCCCAAGGGGCAACTCAAACAGGAACGGAACTGTCAGGGTCTTGAACCATCTCGGAGACATCTCCAAGCCAGATTGAGTGGTGACCCATTAGTCGTGAGTCCGTTGAGCTCCTTTAGAACCATCTTGGGGGTTTCATATGCTGGCCCAAAGGGTGACTCGAACTGGAATGAAACTGTCGGGGTCTTGAACCACCTCAAGGGCATCTCCAAGCCAGACTGAGTGGTAATCCATTAGTCGCAAGTCTATCGAGCTCCTTTAGAATCGCCTCGGGGGTTTCGTGTGCCGTCCCGAGGGGCGACTCGAATAGGAATGAAACTGTCGGGGTCTTGAACCACCTCAGGGGCATCTCCAAGCCGGATCGAATGGTGATCTATTAGTTACGAGTTCATTGAGCTCCTTTAGAACTGTCTTGGGGTTTCATGTGCCGACCTAAGGGGCGACTCGAATGGAAACGGAACTATCGGGGTCTTAAACCGCCCTGAAGGCATCTCTAAGATGGACCAAGTGGTGATCCATTAGTCGCAAGTTTGGCAAGCTCCTTTAGAACTGCCTCGGGGGTTTCGTATGCTAGCCCGAGTGGCAACTCGAATGGGAACGAAACTATCAGGGTCTTGAACCGCCTCGGTGGCATCTCCAAGCCGAAATGAGTGATGATCCGCTAGCCACTAGTCCGCCGAGCTCCTTTAGAACTGTCTTAGGGGTTTCATGTGCCGACCCAAGGGGCGAATCAAACAGGAACGGAATTGTCAGGGTCTTGAACTGCCTCAGTGGCATCTCCAAACCGGATCGAGTGGTGACCCATTAGTCATGAGTCCGTCGAGCTCCTTTAGAATCACCTTGAAGGTTTTGTGTGCCGACTCGAGGGGTGACTTGAACAGGAATGGAACTATCAGGGTCTTGAACCATCTCGGAGGCATCTCCAAGCCAGACCGAGTGGTGGCCCGTTAGTTGCGAGTTCGTCGAGCTCCTTTAGAACTGCCTTAGGGGTTTTGTGTGCCAGCCCAAGAGGTGACTCGAACGGAAATAAAACTGTCAGGGTCTTGAACTGCCTTGGGGGCATCTCCAAGCTGAACTGAGTGGTGACCCATTAGTCGCGAGTCTGTCGAGCTCCTTTAGAACCGCCTTAGGGGTTTCGTGTGCTAGCCCGAGGGGTGACTCAGATGAAAACGAAACTATCAAGGTCTTGAACTACCTTGGGGGTATCTCCAAGCCAGACCGAGTGGTGATCCATTAATCGCGAGTCCACCGAGCTCCTTTAGAACCATCTCGAGGGTTTCGTGTGTTGGCTCGAGGGGCGACTCGAATGGAAACTGAACTATCAAGGTCTTGAACCGCCTCGAAGGCATCTTCAAGCCAGACTGAGTGGTGACCCGTTAGTCACGAGTCCGTTGAGCTCCTTTAGAACCGCCTTAGGGGTTTCGTGTGCCAGCCCAAGGGGCGACTTGAACGTCATTCGGACATCAGCTTTGAGGATGAGTCAGATATAACGTTCGGAGTTCCTTTTATTATCATCATCCGAGGGGGTACATCATTGATAATATCGGCGGAGGTTGTCCGCATTCCAGGTACGTGGGATGGATCGTTCATCGAGTTCTTCAATCTGATACGCTCCTCAGTGAAGTACTTTGGTGACTCGGTAAGGCCCTTCCAAGCTTGGAGACAATTTTCCCCCCTCTGTTGGTTTGGACACCTCGTTCTTTTTGAGGGCCAGGTCTTTGGGGCAAAACATCTTGGGTCTGCCCGGGCATTATAATACTTGGTCACTCGCTGGTGGATTATGGTCATTCTAAGTCACGCCAGGTCGTGCGCCTCGTCAATGAAGTCAAGGTTGACTCTCAGCTATGCAGAGTTGTCCTTTTCACTGTATGACTCAACTCGGAAGCTTGGGAGGTCGATCTCGACAGGGATGACTGCCTCGGATCCGAAGATAAGGTAAAGGGGGTCTCTCCAATCAAGGCCCATGGAGTCGTATGATATGCCCACAGTACGCTTGAGAGTTCCTCCACCCATCTGCCCCTAGACCCATCCAATTGGGTTCTAAGCCTCCGAAGGATGGTCCGGTTCATGACCTCAGCTTCCCTGTTGGTCTGTGGATGGCTGACAGAGATAAACTGGTGATAGATATTTAGCTCGGTACAGAATGTCTTGAACGTAGCATTATCGAACTGCCAGCCATTGTTGGTGATGATGGTGTGAGGCAGCCCAAACCGGCATATGATGGACTTCCAGAAGAAAGATTTGACTTTGCTCTCGGTGATCTTGGCCAGTGTCTCGACTTTGACCCATTGGGTGAAGTAGTCAATGGCGACGAGCAGAAACTTTCGCTAACCCGAAGCTGGGGGAAACGGCCCAAGGATGTCCATTCCTCATTGGGCAAAGGGCCATGGAGCCGAGAGCGGATTTAGTAGAGAAGCCAACTATCGTTGGATGTGTGCATGTCGTTGGCAACCATCGTACTTTTGGACTAGCTCGGTGGCATCCTCCCTCATAGTGAGCCAGTAATATCTTTGGTGGAGAGCTTTCCATGCTAGTGATCTGCTCCTCAGGTGGTCTTTGTAGATGCCTCCATGTATCTTTCTGAGGATGTAATCGACGTCTACAGGACCGACACATTTAAAACGGGGGTAGAAGAAAGACCTTTTGTATAGTCGTCCATCTAGTAAGGTAAACTTGAAGGCTCTCCATTTGAGCAGTCTAGCCTCCTCTCGATTGGTGGAAAGGGTGCCATCGGTGAGGTAACGGATGTAGGCATCCATCCATGTCGGCTCTTGTGTAACCGGGAGAACTTCTTTCTTGTCTTCAATGCTGGGTCTTTCCAAGTGTTCGATGTAGGTGCTCCCAAGGACGTTGTTTGCCAAGGTGGCTAGATAGGATTTTAGTGAGGAGGTCAAAAGATGAACCTTCTCCAAGTATCGGGATATGACAGGATCTCGTGCCTTGTACTCCTTATTGATTTGTTCGGAGATGAGCTGGGACTCGGTGAAGGCTCTAAGACGCTTCACCCCGAGCTCCTAGGTGAGCCTCACTCCGGTCAGCATGGCTTCGTACTCGGCCTGGTTGTTTGTGGCTTTGAAGTGGAGCCGGAGGGCGTATTCCACCTTCTCATCCTCCGAACCCACAAGGATAAGATTGGCTCCACTTCCTTGGGAGTTTGAGGCGCCATCCATGTGGAGGATCCAAGACTCTCCCATGTCCTTGAGCTCAGTGTCTGGTTGCACCATTGAAGGTTCTTCTACTTGTTCCTCAATCCAAGTGCACTCGACTAAGAAGTCGGCCAAGACTTAGGAGTTCAGAGCTGGCCTTGCTTGGAACAAGAGGTCAAACTCTCCCAGCTTGATCACCTATTTGGCCAGCCAGCCCGAGGTGTCAGGACGGACTAGAATAGCTTTAAGGGGTTGGTCCATGAGCACCACAATGGGATGAGCTTGAAAATATGGCCTAAGATGCTGAGCGGAGATGATCGGAGCAAAATAATCTTTTCTATTTTGGAGTATCTGACCTCGGTGTCATGGAGTATGTTGGCCCAGATGGCAACCCAAGAGGGGGGGTGAATTGGGTCTTTTAAAAATTAGCCCCTTTTTAAAATAGTTGGCTTGTGATTAATGAGTGCAAATGCAAGATAACTATAGAGATAGATAAAGAGACAATGAGACACTGCAAACACCAAAGATTTTATAGTGGTTCGGTGTATTCAACACCTACGTCCACTCCCAAGATTCACTTGGGTCCACACTATAATCTCTCTAGATTACAGCCGAGTTGTTTTCCAAGCTCACAACTCAAACTTGTTGTTTTACCGGGTGCACAACGAACCCAGCTGGTTTTACTCGGGCTTACCAGCACAAAACCCTACACGTTGTTTTTCACGGGCTCACAACTAACCCAAGCTTAAACAAGCTTAACCCGAGGTAAACTACCTCCTCTAGTTCAATCCCCCAGATTGAACTAGGCAAAAATAAGATGAGTATTGTGTGTTAATACAAAGCTCCTCAATGAGCAAATATACAAATTTAAGAATAAGGTTTAGAAAAGCCTGATTTGTAGATAGGTTGGCTTTTGATCTTTTCTTCTTTTCTTCTTTTCTTCTTCTCCTTGCTGGATTGAATCAAGCCTCAGCTCCGATTCTTCTTGGTTGAAGCAGTTGAGAAGGGATGAAAAGCAAGAACCGAATCTCCTTTCTTCAAGTTGGGAAATCCTCCAAGACTTTGATTTTGAACGCTTTGGATTCCTCTTGAGCCTTTTGGAGTGGAGTGGATTTGAGCTAGATGGTTTTTCCTTTCAAGATTCAAGCTCACGAATTTTTGAAGTGGGATTTGTCTATCTCAGATTTTCTCTTTGTTTTTCAGATTTTTCATTTTTCTCTTCTTCTTCTCTCCCTTTTTTTGAACAATAGACTCCCCTTCTTATAGATTTCTTTTACACCTCTTTTGGAATAAAACTATCCGTTGGAGTGTACCTTCTATCAAAATATATCCGTTAGAAATGAGTAAAAATAGAAAAGTTACCGTTAGAGCTGATCTGGCAACTTCGTTTTTCGTTCCAGGTGGGTTGGAGTCGACTCTAACTTTTCTGAAGTCGGCTCTAGCTCGAGGCGTTTTAAACTGATATTTCCGGAGTCGTCTCTGGCTTTTCTGGGGTCGACAAGAAACTTTTCCGGAGTCGACTCTAACTTACCCGGAGTCGACTCTAGGTTGGAGCCAGAAAAATCGACTTTCTGCTTCGTCTGTGAGAGTCAACTCTAACAATCTCGGAGTCGACTCTAATGACCGTGCCAGTTCCGGAGTCGGCTCTGTGATTCTCGGAGTCGACTCTAATGTCTGCAATTCTTACCTTGACATTAGATTCGATCCAGAACATATTGTAACTCTTGATTTTGATCTTTCAATAGTCTTATAGGCTGAAACACTAAATCAAAATCATCAGAGCCTTCAAAAATTATACTCAAATAGTTTTGTTAATCATCAAAATCATCAATTGGGTCAACAATCTCCCCCTTTTTGATGATAACAAAAACTTTGAGTATATGCATTCAAAAATTCAATCAAACTAAGGATTATAGTCATTTTAACTTTAAAACATTGAAATTAAGGTTTTGATGCCAATGTTCAATGTAAACTTTAAAATTGCACATGAGTTCAATATAATCCATCAATATTGAATTGTTAAACTTAATGTGCATAACATTGTAAATGAGCTTTTGTTAAGCTCCCCCTGCATTGAGTAGCTCTTCTTATATATAAGCATCTAATTTTAACAGATTAACATTAACATTTCAAGACATATTGCATAAACAATTAATTCACATAATTCTCCCCCTTTCTTTTTTCTTATTCAATCTTTCTTTGCATATACACAACTATCTCTCCCCCTTTTTGTTATTAGCAATAAGGAGAGTAAAGAAAAATTTATAATCTCAATAAGGCATAGGAATCCAATTAATCAAAATTTGAAAAAGTGAAATTGTATTTCATATGCAAGAACCATTACATCAGTTGATTCATTTACATTTCAAAATGAAATACATTGAATAATCAAAAACTTCCTAAGTACAAGCTATCAAACTCAAAAACAAGATCAAATGTGCTTGAATACAATTTTCTTTAGATGACCAATTATCTCCATTACATCATCTTTTTGTGCTTTCTTAAAATTTTCAAGACTTGCTTCGATTTGAGAGACTGCAAGGTCAATATCCTTCTTTAATTGACCCGTTGCATGAACATACGATCCAGATCCATCGGCAATGCCTTCCATCCTTTCGAAGATCTTGTGAAGCTCAGCTCCAAAGGATTCTACAGAACTGCCTAAGGTATAGGATAGCATGTCCAGTCTCGAATTTAATTCTTCTTTTAACTGATTAAAGTCATCCTTCAATTGATTAATTTCATTTGACCTGTGACTGTCATACTCAGCAAGTAAGCTTCTTAACTGATCAAGTTGTTCATTAGAAAATCTTTTAGAATTTGTAATAGGCTGATGTGGAGGTGATGGTATAGAACTCGGTCCGGCCTCAAAGGTCCAGCAGACGAAGGTCCCGCAAATGATGAATCAGGGACAGATGGTCCTGCAGTAGATGTCCCGGGATTTCTTCTATTCTGGTTCCCTCTGCACCATCCCTATCTGTTCTTTCCTCTCTCCTCATCCAAACACCATTAACTTTCTTAAATCCCATTCTATGAATAGTTGAAGTGCTGTAATAATCAGTGTGTCTCAGTTTTCTTAATGGTTCATTTTCCATGATGAGCACACCCTGGCTTCTAAAAACTAATGTCAGAATCATACCGTAAGGCAGTGTTGATCTTTTCTTAGTAGCTGCCTCTGCCATGTAACCTATCATCATGCCAGCTAAATTGACTGGCCTCCCAGTGATAATGCAGTCCATCATCAGAACGTCTCGCTCCGAGACATACTCGAATCTCCCTATTTTTGGAAATAAGATTCTACCACAATATTATGCAATAATCTGAGTTCTAGGTTTAACTGATTAGCAAAGATCTCTTCGAACTCAGTCACATCTCTTCCTAGCATCCTTGATAGTGCACCACTTCTGTCATTAAGTTGACATTCCATTAAACCAACAGTGGGCATTTCTAATAGGGTTCCAAGAATCTCAGTTGTTACCATAACCCTAGTTCCTCTCACTGTGCTTATCAATCCTCCTTCTCCTCTGCTTAATCCATTATAAAACTCCCTTACCAATGCCAGATATGTGGGCAAATCTAGTGAGCACACTTTCTCCCATCCCATATCCCTTAAATTTCTTCCAATAGAGAAACCCTCCGATTCAAATAAATCAAAATTAACTTTTCTCCCAGTGGTAATGGTCTTACCAGCTAATTGATCGACCTTAGGAGATGAGGGTGAAGGTGGAGAATCCTCTTGAGTGGCCGAAGAGGAAGAAGGCGATGGTTGCCTCGAACCGTGCGTTTCTTCGTTGGAACGGATGCTCCAGCGATGAATCCGTGCCTCTTTGGTGCCATTGAGAGGATTGGAAGGTTAATCAGGGGTTTTGAGTGGATTTGGGGAAGTTGGAAAAGTTTTGGAGTTCTTAGGAATGGTTTAGGAGACGATTGGAATGATTGGGGGTCGACTCCGCCTTTTTATTTTTGACCTAACTCGACTTAGAGTCGACTCCCGAAAACTGGGTGTCGGCTCCGAGCCAGAAAGTCTGTCAGCGCTCGTATTAGAGTCGGCTCCACAAAAGCCAGAGTCGGCTCTAATCACTCAGACAGAAAATCAAAAACTCAGGTGTCGACTCCGCAAACTGTCAGAGTCGGCTCTAACAGTTTTAGAGATAAAAAATTGAGTTTCAAACATTTGAAACTATTCAATTTAATCATCAAATTATAGATTAAAGTTATTTAGCAATTGGGGAAACATTGAATCAAGATCTAGATAGATTTCCTTATTGAAATATCAAGATTTTTAAGAAAATGATGAAATCTAGATTGATGTCCTTAAGAGTTTCAGAAAACTATTCCAAAGGATCACAAACTCCTAATTCTCCTCTAAGATAACAAAATCTTTCTTCACTTAAGGGTTTTGTTAATATATCTGCAAGTTGTTCTTCAGTATTCATAATCAAGACAAATTTCATTATTGGCTACATGTTCTCTTATAAAGTGATATCTTATTTCAATATGCTTTGTTCTTGAATGTTGAATTGGATTTTTAGTAAGATTTATTGCACTTGTATTATCACATCTTATGGGTGTCTTATCAAGTGTGATACCATAGTCTTCAAGTTGTCTCTTAATCCATAGGATTTGAGCACAGCAACTTCCTGCTGCAACATATTCTGCTTCCGCAGTAGATAATGCAACCGAATTTTGCTTTTTGCTAAACCATGAGATTAAGTTACTTCCTAAAAATTGGCATGCACCACTTGTGCTTTTTCTATCTAACTTGCATCCGGCATAATCAGAATCTGAGTATGCAATTAGATTTAATGTGGAGTCTCTAGAATACCATAAACCTACATTTTTTGTTCCACTTAAGTATCTTAGTATTCTTTTAACAGCTATTAAGTGTGATTCTTTAGGTTCTGATTGAAATCTAGCACATAAACATACAGAAAACATAATATCTGGTCTACTTGCTGTCAAATAAAGAAGGGATCCGATAATACCTCGATAATATTTTGATCAACCTTTTTACCTTCTTCATCTTTGTCCAGCTTGCATGAAGGACTCATTGGTGTTCCGAGGGGTTTAATTGATTCCATACCAAATTTCTTTAATATTCTCTTGTGTACTTTGTTTGGTTGATAAAGATACCCTCTTTGCTTTGTTTGATTTGGAGTCCAAGGAAGAAGTTGAGTTCTCCCATCATGCTCATCTCGAATTCTCCCTGCATCAACTTTGCAAATTCTTGACAAAGAGAATCGTTAGTAGCACCAAAAAATGTCATCAACATATTTGTACTACAAGTAAATCTTTACTTTTTCTTTTCAAAAATAATGTTTTATCAACATTTCCTCTTGTGAAATCATTTTCAATTAAGAATTTACTTAACCTATCATACCAAGCTCTAGGTGCTTGTTTCAAACCATATAAAGCTTTGTGCAATTTAAAAACGTGATTTGAAAATTCGTGATCTTCAAAACCTGGTGGTTGTTCTACATAAACTTCTTCATTTATAAATCCATTTAAAAATGCGCTTTTACATCCATTTGAAATAAGTTAAAGTTCATATGACATGCAAATGCAAGTAATAGTCTAATGGCTTCTAATCTAGCTACTGGTGCAAAGGTTTCATCAAAATCAATACCTTCCTCTTGATTATATCCTTTAGCAACCAATCTAGCTTTGTTTCTAATTACTATGCCATTTTCATCTAGTTTATTTCTAAAAATCCATTTTGATCCTATTACTGAATGATTTTTAGGTCTTTCAACTAAAGTCCAAACATTATTTCTTGTAAATTGATTTAATTCTTCTTGCATTGCTAACATCCAATTATTATCTTTTTCAGCATCTTCTATAGTTTTAGGTTCAATTTGTGATACAAATGCAAGATGATTACTATATTTCTCATATATGATCTAGTTCTTATACCTTGAGATGGATCACCTATAATCAATTCCTTGGGATGACTATGGGCATATCTCCAGTCTCTTGGAAGATCTATATCATTATGATCAATATTGACATCATCGTCCTTATGTGAATCATCATCTTTAGCTTCTTGCTCATGATCTGAAGATACTTCAATATTAAGTTTTTCAAGATCTTTTTCAATTATGTTTGTATCTTCCTCATCATCAATCTTTTCAGATCTAGTTGCTAAAGATTCATCAAACACTACATGTATGGATTCTTCAACAATTAAGGTTTTCTTGTTAAAGATTCTATAAGCTTTACTAGTTGTTGAATAACCTAGAAAAATTCCTTCATCAGATTTAGCATCAAATTTTCCTAAGTTGTTTTTACCATTATTATGAATAAAACATTTACATCCAAATGCATGAAAGTATTTTATATTTGGTTTTCTTTCATTCCATAATTCATAAGGTGTTTTCTTTAAGATTGGTCTTATTAGGGCTCGATTTAAGATGTAGCATGCTGTGTTAATAGCTTCCGCCCAAAAGTACTTTGGTAGTTGCTTTCGCATAGCATGGTACGGGCCATGTCTTCTAGAGTCCTATTTTTTTTCAACTACACCATTTTGCTGTGGAGTCCTAGGGGCTGAAAAATTATGATTAATTCCATTTTCAGTGCAGAAATTTTCAAATAAGTGATTTTCAAATTCTGTTCCATGATCACTTCTTAGAGATACTATAGTAGTGTTTTTCTCATTTGTGACTTTCTTGAAGAATTTCAGGAATATCGAGAAAGTCTCATCTTTGTGAGCTAAAAATATTACCCAAGTATATCTAGAATAATCATCTACAATCACTAGACCATATTTCTTTCCTCCTAGACTTGTGGTTCTAGTTGGTCCAAAAGATCCATGTGAAGTAGCTCTAAAGCCCTAGAAGTTGAAACAATATTTTTAGATTTGAAAGAACTTCTAGTTTGTTTTCCAAATTGACATGCATCACATATTTTGTTATTTTCAAAATCTAACTTAGGTAAACCTTTAACTAAATCCATTTTAATTAGTTTTGAAATAAGGTGTGTGCTTGCATGACCTAATCTACGATGCCATAACCATCCAATATCATTTATGTTAGCATTGTCAGCAATTAGGCAATGACTACTTTCAGATATTTTGTCTAAGTCAACTAAGTACACATTGCCATATCTATAACCAGTAAAAACAATGCTATCATTAATGGAATCAGATACTATGCAAATAGAAGATTTAAATGAAACATTAAAGTTCTTATCACATAGTTGGCTTATACTAATTAAATTGTGCTTAAACCATCAACATAAAGTACATTATCAATAAATAGATGGAGTTATGCGAACTTTACCAAGGCCCATAATTTGACCTTTACCGTTATCGCCAAACGTCACAACTCCACCTTTCTTTTCTTCCAGGGTGATGAATTCATCTTTGTCACCCGTCATATGTCTTGAGCAGCCACTATCAAGGTACCACTTTTTCTTTGATCTTTTGGCTACAAGACATTCCTGCAACATAATTTAAACTTTATGTTTAGGTACCCAAGCTTTCTTGGGTCCTTCATGGTTAGTAGCAACAAAAATTGTTCCTTTCGGAACCCATATTTTCTTTGCTTTAATATTTAACTTGTTGTTGTTATTTAATGTTTTACATTCAAATGATTTATGGCCCTTTTCATTACATTTGAAACAAGTTATATTACTTTGGTTGGCTTTTATAAAAATATTCTTTAAAGATTTTTGTTTCCTTAATGTGTTATACCCTAAACCTGCTTTGTCAAAAACAGCTTTTTGACTATCCAAAATCATATTTAGTTTTGTTGAGCTTAGAGTAATTTTTCAACAATGTCTTTATACTTTTTAACATCTTTCTTTAATAAATCATTGTCTTTAGAGATTGATTCTTTTTCTAAAGCTAAGGTTTCTAATTGAACTTTTAAATCTTTTGTTGAGTTTTAGTTTCAGATTTCAATAAATCTATTTCTTGATTAATATTTTCTCTTTCTTTCTAAGTTCTTCTTTTTCATTAGTTAAGTTCTTAACTTCTAAAGCTAATTCATTTTTACTTTTAGCTAAGCTAATATTATCATTTTTCAAAAACTTATACTTCTTTTTCAAAGATTTAAAATCAATCATCAATTCATTGAAAGCTTCAAACATTTCATCAAATGTAAATTCATCATTTGAGTTTCAGAACTTACCTCATTGTCGTTGTCGTTGTTGTTGGCCATGAAGCAGATATTGGCAACTTCCTTTTGTTCATTTTCTTCGATGAGGAAGATTCATCAGACCATGTTGCCATGTATGCTTTCTTCTTTTTCTTGTAGGCCTTTTTCAGTAAAGGACAATCATATTTAAAGTGCCCTGGCTTTTTGCACTCATAACATACTAAGGGCTCTTTTTCTTTTTCTTTCTCCTTGTCCTTTTTCTTATCTTTTTCTCCATCAAATCTTGCTCCAAATTTCTTTTTATGGAATGGCCTTTTTCTCATAAACCTTCTGAATTTTTTGGCCAGGAGAGCAGTTTCATCATCATCCTCATCATTACTTTCACTGCTGCTCTCTTCCATTTCTGCAGTCTTGAGGGCAAGAGTTTTCTTCCTTTTTGTTTCCTCCTCAACATGCTGCTTCATCGTCAGCTCGTGGGTCATTAAGGATCCTAGAAGCTCCTCTAAAGGTAGTGCATTGAGGTCCTTTGCTTCTTGGATGGCAGTGACTTTTGCTTCCCACGCTCTTGGTAGTGACCTAAGAATTTTGCGCACAAGGTCAGCATTAGAATAAATTCTACCAAGACTCTTTAAACCATTCACAATATCAGTGAATCTAGTGAACATGCATGTGATGGTTTCAGTTTGTTCCATAGTAAACAATTCATATTTATGAACCAAAATATTTATTTTGATTCCTTAACTTGGTTTGTTCCTTCATGAGTTATTTCCAACCTATCCCAAATTTCTTTTGCGGAATTACATGTTGAGATACGGTTGAATTCATTAGAGTCTAAGGAACAATATAAGATATTAATGGCTTTAGCATTTAGTTGTGCCATTCTCCTATCATTATCATTCCAATCCCTTTCGGGCTTAGGAACAATAGTGCCATCAATAAGGTGTGTGGGTGTACTAGGTCCGTTTATTATTACTCCCCACAATTCATAGTCCGAAGCTTGAATGAATATTCTCATTCTAGCTTTCCAATATGAATAGTTGGTTCCATTAAATAAAGGAGGTCGATTCGTAGAATGACCTTCAGCAAAACATGAACCACTTTGTGTTGCCATAAGGATCTTTAGCCCTTGATCGTGAGATCAAATTCTAAATGAGCACTTGCTCTGATACCAATTGTTGGCCCAGATGGCAACCCAAGAGGGGGGGGGGTGAATTGGGTCTTTTAAAAATTAGCCCCTTTTTAAAATAGTTTGCTTGTGATTAATGAGTGCAAATGCAAGATAACTATAGAGATAGATAAAGAGACAATGAGACACTGCAAACACCAAAGATTTTATAGTGGTTCGGTGTATTCAACACCTACGTCCACTCCCAAGATTCACTTGGGTCCACACTATAATCTCTCTAGATTACAGCCGAGTTGTTTTCCAAGCTCACAACTCAAACTTGTTGTTTTACCGGGTGCACAACGAACCCAGCTGGTTTTACTCGGGCTTACCAGCACAAAACCCTACACGTTGTTTTTCACGGGCTCACAACTAACCCAAGCTTAAACAAGCTTAACCCGAGGTAAACTACCTCCTCTAGTTCAATCCCCCAGATTGAACTAGGCAAAAATAAGATGAGTATTGTGTGTTAATACAAAGCTCCTCAATGAGCAAATATACAAATTTAAGAATAAGGTTTAGAAAAGCCTGATTTGTAGATAGGTTGGCTTTTGATCTTTTCTTCTTTTCTTCTTCTTCTTCTTCTTGGATGAATCAAGCCTCAGCTCCGATTCTTCTTGGTTGAAGCAGTTGAGAAGGGATGAAAAGCAAGAACCGAATCTCCTTTCTTCAAGTTGGGAAATCCTCCAAGACTTTGATTTTGAACGCTTTGGATTCCTCTTGAGCCTTTTGGAGTGGAGTGGATTTGAGCTAGATGGTTTTCCTTTCAAGATTCAAGCTCACGGATTTTTGAAGTGGGATTTGTCTATCTCAGATTTTCTCTTTGTTTTTCAGATTTTTCGTTTTTCTCTCTTCTTCTCTCCCTTTTTTTTGAACAATAGACTCCCCTTCTTATAGATTTCTTTTACACCTCTTTTGGAATAAAACTATCCGTTGGAGTGTACCTTCTATCAAAATATATCCGTTAGAAATGAGTAAAAATAGAAAAGTTACCGTTAGAGCTGATCTGGCAACTTCGTTTTTTGTTCCAGGTGGGTTAGAGTCGACTCTAACTTTTCTGGAGTCGGCTCTAGCTCGAGGCATTTTAAACTGATATTTTCGGAGTCGTCTCTGGCTTTTCTGGGGTCGACAAGAAACTTTTCCGGAGTCGACTCTAACTTACCCGGAGTCGACTCTAGGTTGGAGCCAGAAAAATCGACTTTCTGCTTCGTCTGTGAGAGTCGACTCTAACAGTCTCGGAGTCGACTCTAATGACCGTGCCAGTTCCGGAGTCGGCTCTGTGATTCTCGGAGTCGACTCTAATGTCTGCAATTCTTACCTAGACATTAGATTCGATCCAGAACACATTGTAACTCTTGATTTTGATCTTTCAATAGTCTTATAGGCTGAAACACTAAATCAAAATCATCAGAGCCTTAAAAATTATACTCAAATAGTTTTGTTAATCATCAAAATCATCAATTGGGT
This sequence comes from Calamus simplicifolius, assembly GCA_900491605.1. Taxonomy (NCBI): domain Eukaryota; kingdom Viridiplantae; phylum Streptophyta; class Magnoliopsida; order Arecales; family Arecaceae; genus Calamus; species Calamus simplicifolius. The sequence continues at coordinate 879,301 of UESW01004192.1, read as the reverse complement.
CAACAGAGTACTTTGCTCACATAGTAGACAGGTTTCTGGGTTTCATCGACGTTGAGGCATACCAGGACAGAACGATGGCCTCCGAAAAGGCAGCGAGGTAAAGAAAAAGACTCTTCCCATCCTTTGGCTTCGACAGCAGCGGCTAGGTAGACAGGAATGCCTTCAGTTCTTCAAAGGCTCTTTGGCAATCTTCCATCCACTCGAAACCGTTCACTTTGTGAATAAGCCTTGAAGAAAGGCAGACATCTCTCGGCCGACTTGGAGAGAAAATGGCTAAGGGCTGTCATCCTTTCGGTGAGCCACTACACCTCTTTCTTGTTGGTCGGCGACCTCATATCAAGGATGGCATTGATCTTCTTCAGGTTAACCTCGATCCCTCGTTGCGTCACCATGAAGTCCAGGAACTTTTCTGCCATGACTCCAATGGCGCACTTCCGTGGGTTCAGCTTCACTTGGTAACGGCGAAGATTGTTGAAAGTCTCTTCTAGATCGAAGACGTGGTCGGAGGCATAGATGCTTTTTGTCAGCATGTCATCCATGTACACTTCCATGTTCCGTCCAAGTTGGTCTTTAAAGACCTTATTCATCAGTCTCTGATAGGTTGCCCTTGCATTCTTTAGGCCGAAAGGCTTTACCTTGTAGCAGTAGATGCCCTTCTCGGTCATGAAGGAGGTATGCTCTTCATCATCTAAATCCATCTTTATTTGGTTGTATCCAGAGAAACTATCCATAAAGCTAAGGAGTTCATGACCGAACATAGAATCCACCAGCTAATCAATCCGAGATAGTAGGAAGCTGTCCTTCAGGCATGCCTTATTGAGGTCGGTAAAGTCGATGCAGATCCTCTAGCTCCCATTTGCCTTATGGATCATTACCACGTTGGCCAACCAATCCAAATAGTATGCTTTCCGAGTGTGGCCGGTGATGAGCAGCTTGCTGACTTCGTCGTCAATGGCTCTCTGTCTCTTGGAGGCAAACTCCTCTTTCTTTGGCAGATCAGGCAATGCTTAGGATCGATGTTAAGCTTATGGATGATCACCTCCGATGGTATACCGGGCATATCCGACATCGACCAGGCGAAGATGTCGAGTTGGCCCGCAAGAAGACCAAGAGGCGATCCCTATTCTCCATAGAAAGAAGTTCACCAACCTGCACCGTCTATGTCAGATCGTCTCTCAGTGGAAAAGTTAGTAGCCGCTCAGCCGACTCTCCTTCCTTGTTGGGCTCCCTGGGATTGGGTGCCTCTAGGGCCAGTGTGGCCACCGCTTCTTAAGGGCTTAAAGCTGTGTGATAGCATGGCAGGACCGGGCTGGTCTTTCCTTGCATATCGTTGATCCCGTTACTGGTTGAAAATCTAATGAGTAACCGCTTAGTGGAGATAACCACGTCAAGAAGATTCAGACCGGGTTAACCGAGGATGGTGTTGTATGCCAAAGGCACTCGGATTGCCAAAAACTTTATTAGGACTGTGCTTTGACATGGTAGTGTTCCGATCGTAACTGGGAGGGTGATCTCGCCTTCTACCCTCACCGAGTCTCCTATAAATCCGACCAAAGGTGCCACCACTGGTTGAAGGGAGCTAAGAGACAAATTTATCCGAATAAAAGCATCATAAGTAATGATATCAGCTGAGTTTCCACTATCAACCAGGATTCGTTTTATAGGATGCTTGGCAATTATCATCGAAACGATGATGCCATCGTTGTTTACATTGTCTATCCTAGCTAACTTTCTTTTAGGAAAAGGGATTACATCATCTAACCCTCCGTTCTCCCTTGGCCTTTTGGATGTAGAGCCTACCTCCCAAGAAACCATTCCCACTATCTTCTCCGTTGGGACGTTATCGACATTGGCCTAAGCAGGCGGAGGCCCCATAGGGTCCCTTCTGGATATATTTTCTGAGATAACCCCTCTAGATGAGTTCCTCGATGGCGCGCTTCAAATTATAGCAACTCTCGATGTCGTAGCTGTAGTCCCGATGAAAATGGCAATATCGGCTCTTGTCACGGGGAGCTCCTTTCTTCATTGGGAGAGGGCGCTAGAAGTATGGATCGCCCTCGATCTTCATGAGAATGTGAGAGCGAGGAGCGAGAAGAGAGGTGAGTTTATCTTCCCTGGGGGCGAGGCTCCGATGTCTGTCATCTGATCGGTGCGGTAGCTCGGGCTTCTTGGAGCGAGAGGGTTTGCTTGACTTCGTGCGAGCAGACCTCCTATTGAACCCCCCTTCGGATTCCCTGCAGGTGGAGTTAGCTTCATCGATGCGAATGCACTTTTATGTGCGAAGCAGGAGTTTAGAGTAGGAGCTGGGTGGCTTCTTATTGAGGGAGAAGGTAAAATGGGAAGGATGGAGTCCCCGCTTTAATGCCAGGGTTGCCACTGCATCATCCAAGTGGTAGACTTCAAGGGCGACCATTTTGAAATGGGCCACGAAGTCCTTGAGAGACTCTCCTTTCTTCTGACGGACAGAGAATAGACTATCTGCTACCCAAGGGATCCTCTGATAGGCATCGAAGTGTATCTGAAATGCCCTCTCTAACTATCGAAAAGAGTCTATGCTGTGTGGGGGCAGACGGGAGTGCCAGACGTAGGTAGCCTTTCGCAGGGTAGCTGAAAAAGCTTTACATAGGAGGGCATCAGTCATCCATTAAACTTGCATGAGAGCCTTATAGCTCTCGAGATGATTGAGTGGATCCATTGTACCATCGTAAGAATCCAGCTATGGAAGACAAAATCTGAAGGGAACATGCTCCTCCAGAATACGACGAGTGAAGGAAGGATGGGTGTCATGGTCCACCTTCGGCTAGTTATTGATTTTTCTGCTGAGCTCCTCCAGTCATCGATGGTACTCGTCCAAATATTTCTTTGCTTGGCGGTTGATGGTTGAAATCTTCCCTGATGACTCGAAAGATGAAGAAGAAGGGGAAGAGCATGGGTGGTGGCACCTCTGCTTGGGCTCTTCCCGGCACTGTCACTCTGGGGAGGAGTCACTCGAGCTATGAGCGAAGGAGCGCAACCTCTTGAGGATCTTCCAGCGGCATCCTCTGGATAAGGCATGATGGTGGCGAGTCCCTCGCTGAGGAGGTCTCCCTCGAGAGGATTGCTGGCTGGCTGATGCATTTGCCGCAGGTGGTGTAGGAGGCCTGGGCTGGTGTTGGGTGGCCATAGACTGCTGCTTCTATAATTCGTGAATCATCACAAACAACGTCTGGATTAGCCGAGTGAGTGTGGCCAGTTGATCAGCTTGGGTGGCCGTAGCTGGTGGCATGGAAGTAGCCGAAGGGTTAGCAATGGGAGGGTTAGCCTCCTGCCGCTCCGCCGATTGGAGGTGCCCCCAGCATGGCTAATGGAGGCTTCCCAAGCACGCATCATCATCATTGTTGTTGTAGAGAAAAAGAAGGCTTGTAGCTTAGTATTACAAAGCTATGCTCTTTCCTCTCTTCTTGGCATGCTAATCTGATGACGCCCGGTCATCGAAAATGATCGTCAGAGGGCTCCATGAAGGTGCTGATGATGATGGGAATTATGTATACAAGATATGAATCAAATTCATATAAACATTGCGAAAGATATAATATAAAATTCCCAGATGCCCAGGATCCTTAGGAACAAATTCATTATATCTCAAATAAAATCTAATTTTATTCATACCTAAGTCCTTTATCGATGTAGATGAGGATGAAGCCGGTTAATCCCTGCCACTATCCACGTGTCCAGCCTCTAACGGTGATCCATGCAGAGAAGAAGGGATGAAGACCTCCAAGGTATGAAGATGACACCACAGAAGAGAGAGATGGGTGCTAGCGCCTCTTGAATCCCCTTACAGAAGATATCTTTGAAGAAAAGTCTAATCTTTTCTTCTCATACTCTACTTTCTTGGTAGGAAGGAACAATATTTATAGGTTGAAAATGAGACGTTCCAAAGAGGAAGAGACCTCTCTTCATGGTAAGAAACTCATCCCATCTTTATGGTAAGAAACTCCCATCTTCATGGTAAGAAACTCCTCCCATCTTCATGGTAAGAAACTCCCATCTTCATGGTAAGATTAATCCAAGTGTCACAATCTCAGCCTTTGAAATTAGGAGTTGGTTATCCCATAACTACATGCCCTAATTTGTACGTGTTTATCATCGAACCATAGAGATTCATCATGCCTCATCCCATGGGCATGATTCCATCTTCACATGGCCGAGATTGGACATCCATACCTGAATAATCAGAACCATCCATCACATGGATCAAGTCACATATTGGTATCCAATTATTTGTTCATCATATGTACAAATAATTTCTCCTTAACATTCCTTCTATTATAATGGATCATATCCATTATAATTATATCTTCTTTAAATTGGGTCTCACCCAATTATTTAATTGATCATCTTATCTGAATTAAATCTAATTTAATTCTCATTTTAATTCATCCAATATTCTCCTTAATGTGTGTGACCCATTAGGCCCTTTAACATGTTGGTAATAATCATGTCCTAATCATAGACCCTAGGAATAATTGGACAACTCTTTGTCTAATTCAACAACATGATTATAGATCATGAGAGGCCTCTAGCAAAGCATCATGACCACCCAACTGCTAAAGTTTTTATTGACGTGACCATCAACACCTGTCCATGAACGGTTACCGTATGATCAAATCCTTTCGTCACATATCTCAGATCAATCAGTGGTATGGAATGTGTCAACCCTGAATTGATCTTTGTTTACTTGATCTCAAAAAAAATTGACTATATAAATTAGAATTTCGAAATCATTTCGAATTCCAACTCAACCTTGCAAGGATTTATCAATCAATTTAATCCATCAAGTGGTCGTGGGATATAACCCTTTCTATCAAGGGAGACGAATCCTGTCTTGATCAAACACCATCTTTATGTGCTTCATGTCATACCCAACCGACACCATATTTGTCACTCGTGGCTAGAACGACATTTGGATGCCATCAAAGCATGACATTCCACACATGAGATGCAATGAAGATCTCAACTCAAAGGATCACTCACACCACCATCATTAGAGATCGAACACTATATAGAGTATCTATATGGGATCTCTGTACGGGTCATCCAATGCATCGTTACAATAACAAGCATCCACACATCTATCCAAGTATCTTTATGCTTCAACTTGTGAAATCAGCTGCTCACCCCAAGGTGAGGATATGCAATGTGTGCTAGTTTTACGGTGTTCGATGGTATCCAGTCCCATCTACACATCGACTAGGGAAGTTTAAAGAATCGAACCATAACGTGCAATTTGAATCTCACAATTTGTAATCTCTTTTACAAATTTCATATGCACGGTTCACATTCTTTTGGACTTTATCTCACAGACAAATATATCAAATAAAAGACATCCAGATAGATAAAGAAACCATTTTATTTGATTTATATTCATAGAATGTATACATCATTCAATCCTATTGGATCTAGGGCATACACTAACAATCTCCCACTTGCACTAGAGTCATTCACCCATGTATTTAATACCGAGTGACTTAACATGATTATCATGCTTCTGCTGCTGCAGGGCTTTAGTGAGCTGATCAGCTGCATTATCCTCAGTGGGGACTCATTCTATTTTTACATCATTTCTACCAATAATCTCTCTAATTACATGGTATCTCCTGAGTACATATTTGGACCTCTGATGAGACCTTGGCTCCTTAGCTTGCGCAATAGCTCCATTGTTGTCACAATACAAGTGTACTGGATCAGCAATGCTTGGAACCACACCAAGTTTAGTGATGAACTTTTTGATCCAAATCGCTTCTTTGGCTGCATTTGATCACTACAAGAAAATATTGAAATAGCGACACAAATTTAGCGACGCATCATTGCGTCGCAAAATTGCGATCACTTTGCGACGCCACCGTGACAACAAAACATTGCGACGCAATTAGCGATGCATTAGCGACTCAATAAACCAAAAAATCAAAAAAATTAATTTTTTTATTTAGCGACGCAAATAATGCATCGTAATATTTTTAAATTAATTTTTTATAAAATATAAATATGGGAAAAAAAATATTGCAACGCAACTCAGTGCGTCGCAATGTTTTTAAAAGAATTAAATATGTTAAATAGCGATGCATTAAAGACGCAATAAACCAAAAAATTAAAAAAATATTTTTAATTTAGCGACGCACCAATTGCATCGCTAATAATTTAAATAAAATTAATTTTTATAAAATATAAATATGAGAAAAAAATATTGCGATGCAACTCAGTGCGTCATAATATTTTTAAAAAAATTAAATATGTTAAATAGCAACGCATTAGCGACGCAATAAACTAGAAAATTAGAAAATTTATTTTTTAATTTAGTGACACAATAACTGCATCGCAATTATTTTAAATAAAATAATTTTTATAAAGTATAAATATAAAAAAATAATTGCGATGTAACACAGTGCGTCGCAATGATTTTAAAAAAATTAATTATATTAAATAGCGACACATTAGCGACGCAATAAATCAGAAAATTAGAAAATTTATTTTTAATTTAGCGACGTAATAACTGCGTCGCAATTATTTTAAATAAAATTAATTTTTATAAAGTATAAATATGAGAAAAATAATTACGATGCAACACATTGCATCACAATGTTTTTAAAAAATTTAATTATATTAAATAGCGACGCATTAGTGACGCAATAAACTAAAAAATTAGAAAAATTATTTTTAATTTAGCGACACAATAATTGCATCACAATTATTTTAAAAAAATAAATTTTTATAAAATATAATTATGAGAAAAAAAATATTACGACGTAATTCAGTGCATCGCAATATTTTTAAAAAAATTAATTATGTTAAATAGTGATGCAATAAACCAAAAAATTAGAAAATTATGTTTTAATTTAGCGACGCACTTGTTGCGTCGCAATTATTTTAAATAAAATTTATTTTTATATAATATAATTATCATATTAAAAAATTACGATGCAACCCTTTGTGTCGCAATATTTTTTAAAAATTAATTATGTTAAATAGAGATCGGTCCGAGATTAGTCGTGGTCGATCAGAATCAGGGCTTGGATCGATCGCAACCGTCGGATCATTGCCGATCGGATCGATCGCCGCGGTTCGAGATCGGTCGTGGCCGATCGAGATCAGGGCTGGGATCGATGGCAACCATCGGATCGACGCCGATCGGTCCGATCGCCACGATCCGAGATCGGTCATGGACGATCAGGATTAGGGCTTGGATCGATCGCAATCGTCGGATCAACGCCGATTGGATCGATCGTCACGGTCCGAGATCGATCGTGGCCGATCGGGATCACGGCTTGGATCGATCGCAACCGTTGGATCGTCGGCGATCGGACCGATCGCCACGGTTTGAGATCGATCGTGGCCGATCGGGATCAAGGCTTGGATCGATCGCAACCGTCAGATCATCAGCGATCTCGGACCGATCGCAACGGTCCGGGATCGGTTGTGGCCGATCGGGATCAGGGCTTGGATCGATTGCAACCGTCGGATCATCAGTGATCAGACCGATCGCCACGGTTCAAGATCGGTCGTGGCCGATTGGGATCAGGGCTTGGATCGATCGCAACTATCGGATTGTCAGCGATCTCGGACCGATCACCACGGTCCGAGATCGGTCATGGCCGATCGGGATCACGGCTTGATCAATCGCAACCGTCGGATCGTCGCTGATATCGGACGGATTGCAATGGTTCAGATCGGTCGTGGCCAATCGGGATCACGGCTTGGATCGATCGCAACTATCGGATCGTCGCCGATCGGATCGATCACCGAGGTCCGAGATCGGTCGTGGCCGATCGGGATCAGGGCTAGGATCGATGGCAATCGTCGGATCGATGCCGATCGGTCCGATCGCCACGGTCCGAGATCGGTCGTGGACGATCGGAATCAGGGCTTGATCGATCGCAACTGTCGGATCGTCGCCGATTGGACTGATCGCCATAATCCGGGATCGGTCGTGGCCGATCGGGATCACGGCTTGGATCGATCGCAATCGTCGGATCGTCGCCAATCGGAATGATCGCCGCGGTCGAGATCGGTCGTGGCCGATCGGGATTAGGGCTGGGATCGATGGCAACCATCGGATCGATGCCGATTGGACCGATCGCCACGGTTCGGGATCGGTCGTGGCCGATCGGGATCACGGCTTGGATCGATCGCAACCGTCGGATCGTCGCCGATTGGATCGATCGCCACGGTCCGGGATCGGTCGTGGCCGATCGGGATCACGGCTTCGATCGATCACAACCGTCAGATCATCGCCGATCTTGGATGGATTGCAATGGTCCGAGATCGGTCGTGACCGATCGGGATCACGACTTGGATCGATCGCAATCGTCGGATCATTGGCGATCGGACTGATCGCCATGGTCCGAGATCGATCGTGGCCGATCGAGATCACGGCTTGGATCGATCACAATCGTTGGATCGTCGGCGATCGGATCGATCGCCACGGTCCGAGATCAGTCGTGGCCGATCGGGATCAGGGCTTGGATCGATCGCAACCGTCAGATCATCGGTGATCGGATCGATCGCCACGGTCCGAGATCGATCGTGGCCAATTGGGATCAGGGCTTGGATTGATCGCAACCGTCGGATCGTCAGCGATCTCGGACCGATCGCAACCGTTGGATCGTCGGTGATCGGATCAGGGCTTGGATCGGGATCAGGGCTTGGATCATCGTAACCATCGGATCGTCGCCGATTGGACCGATCGCCATGGTCCGAGATCGGTCGTGGCCGATCGGGATCACGGCTTGGATCGATCGCAACTATCGGATCGTCGGTGATCGGACCGATCACCACGGTCCGAGATCGGTCGTGGCCGATCGGGATCATGGCTTGGATCGATCGCAACCGTCGGATCATCGGCGTTCGGATCGATCGCCACGGTCCGAGATCGGTCATGGACGATCGGGATCAGGGCTTGAATCAATCGCAACCTTCGGATCATCGGCGATCGAACCGATCGGCATAGTCCGAGATCGGTCATGGCCGATCAGGATCACGGCTTGGATCGATTGCAACCGTCGGATCATCGTCGATCGAATCGATCACTGCGGTCCGAGATCGGTCGTGGCCGATCGGGATCAGGGCTGTGATCGATGGCAACCATCGGATCGACGCCGATCGGTCCGATCACCACGGTCCGAGATCGGTCGTGGCCGATCGGGATCACGGCTTCGATCAATCGCAACCGTCGAATTGTCGCCGATCTTGAACAGATTGCAACGGTCCGAGATCGGTCATGGCCAATCTGGATCAGGGTTTGGATCGATCGCAACCATCGGATCGTCAGCGATCTCAAACCGATCGCAACGGTCCGGGATCGGTCGTGGCCGATCAGGATCAGGGCTTGGATCGATCGCAACCATCAGATTGTCGGCGATCGGACCGATCGCCACTGTACGAGATCGGTGTGGTCGATCAGGATCAGGGCTTGGATCGATCGCAACCGTCGGATCGTCGCTGATCGGACCGATCGCCATGGTCTGAGATCGGTTGTGGCCTATCGGGATCATGGCTTCGATCGATCGCAACCATCGGATCATCACCGATCTCGGATGGATTGCAACGGTCCGAGATCGGTCATGACCGATCTGGATCACGGCTTGGATCGATCGCAATCGTCGAATCATCGCCGATCGGATCGATCGCCATAGTCCAAGATCGGTCATGGCCGATTAGGATCAGGGCTGGGATCGATGGCAACCATCGGATCGACGCCGATCGGTCTGATCGCCACGGTCTAAGATCGGTCGTGGCCGATTGGGATCACGGCTTGGATCGATCGCAACCTTCGAATCATCGCCGATCGGTCCGATCGGTCGATGTAATTTTCTAGAAAATAAAAATAATTTTTTCAGATAAAATAATTTTTAATATTGCGATGCATTTATTACGTCGCAATATTTTAAAGAAAAATAATAGTAATAAAAAAAATTAAAAAAAAACATTGCGAGGCAATATGTGCGTCGCAATTATTTTTAAAAAATATAATTTTTATCAGTTATAATTATTAAGAAAATATTGCGACGCATTAGCGATGCATTTTCCTAAAAAATATTTTTTTTTGAAGAAAATAATTTTTAATATTGTGACACATGTATTGCGTCGCAATGTTTTTTAGAAAAATAAATGTAATTAAAAAATTTTATAAAAACATTGCGACGCATTATTTGCGTTGCAATTATTTTCAGAAAATATCAATTTATCAGTTATAAATATTTAAAAAATATTGCGACGCATTTGAGATGCAATTTTTCAAAAAATAAATTTTATCAGTTATAAATATTTAAAAAATATTGCTATGCATTTGCAACACAATTTCCTAGAAAATAAAATAATTTTTAATATTGCGACGCATTTATTGCATCACAATATTTTTTTTAAAAATAAATGTAGTAAAAAAGTTAAAAAAATATTGCGATGCAATATATGCGTCGCAATTATTTTCAAAAAATATAATTTTTATCAGTTATAAATATTTAAAAAATATTGCGATGCATTTGCGACGTAATTTCCTAGAAAATAAAAATTATTTTCTAGAGAAAATAATTTTTAATATTGCGACGCATTTATTGCATCGCAATGTTTTTAAGAGAAATAAATGTAATTAAAAAAATTAAAAAAAATATTGCGACGCAATATATGCATCACAATTATTTTCAGAATATATAATTTTTATCAGTTATAAATATTTAAAAAATATTGCGACGCATTTGAGATGCAATTTCTAGAAAATAAAAATTATTTTTCCGCCGGACATTGGCGTCAAGTTAGCGACTCATTAGCGACGCAATTAGTTGCGTCGCTAAATTTTGCATAAAATAATAAAAAAGTCAAATTAGCGATGGATTAGCGATGCATTGTTGCATCGCTAATCCATAATAAAATTAAAAAAAATAGCGAGTGATTAGTGACGCATAAATTACGTTGCTAATCACCACTATATTACGCTTGGTCGGGCCGGCCCCCCTCTTCTCTTTTCTTCTTCTTCCTATTCCTTCCCTAGCCATCACCGTCCGTCCGCTCCTCCGGCTCCCCCCGTTATCTCCCCCAGCGGTAGCTCCCCCCACTCCGGCAGTGTCCCCTCGCGACCGAGGTAAGCTCCCCCTCCTCCTAAATTATTTTTTTTAAAAAAAAATAGGTTCCGGCCACGGCCATGGCCGTGGCCGTCTTCTCCGGCCATGACCGCTGCCATAGCCGGCCGTGGCCTAGCCACGGTGGCCAGGCCACCCAAAAAAAAATTTACAGCCAGGCCACCCAAAAAAAAAATTTACATTTTGGGGGGTTTCCCCACCCCTCCTCGTCTTCTCCGGCCACGGCCGCTGCCGCGGCCAGGCCACCAAAAAAAAAATTTACAGTTTGGGGGGGTTTTCCCCACCCCCCTTCGTCTTCTATGGCCATGGCCACGACCGTGGCCGTCTGTACTAATATAGTTTTATAATGTGGTTTCCTTTAATGGTTTACCAGAAATTGTATAAGTCGGTCAAAAATGAGCGGGGCTCGCTCGTGGATGTATGCAAGGATAAAAGATGGCTTGCTTAATCCAGATTTTCTGAATGGATTGGAAGAATTTATCGCATTTGCATGTAGCCAACCTGAATGGATGGATGGCCTAGGATTAGGTGCCCATGCAACTATCACAGGTGTCAGAATAAAGCCTACAGATGTCGAAACTGTTAAGGTGCATCTGTGTAAAAAGGGGTTTGTTCCTGATTACGATGTTTGGTACTGTCATGGTGAACCAGAGGAAATTCCAGCAGTTGTTACAAGCCAACAAGTGTCAATTCCCGTTGATGAACCATTTGTGAATCTAAACACATATGAAGAAATGGTGATGAATGCATCGGGTAATGAATTCAATCAGAATACATTTATGGAAGAACCAAATCCAGATGCACAGCAATTTTATGATAACAGCGTGCTGCAAATCAAGAATTGTATCCTGGTTGTGAGGGTCATTCACAGTTGTCTACGGCTGCTCGGTTGCTGAATATTAAGGCAGAACATCGATTATCAGAAAAGGCGTTTAATTCTGTAGCTGGGTTAATCAAGGAAATTTGCCAAATGATAATGTTGTAGCAGACAGTTTTTACTCAACGAAGAAGTTGTTGCGTGGGCTTGGGCTCCCGGTTAATAAGATCGATTGTTGCTTGAACAATTGTATGATATATTGGGGTGAAGACTCGGAGCTAAGATGGTGTAAGATTTGTGGGCAATCGAGGTACAAAAATGGTGAAGGGGGAGCTAGTACAAGTAGGAGGAAAAGTGTTCCTTACAAGAGGATGCATTACTTTCCTCTGACTCCACGCCTGCAGAGATTATACAGATCTGAGGCTACAGCTGCTGATATGAGATGGCATGCCGAACATGAATCTAAAGAGGATGAAATGCGGCATCCATCAGATTCAAAAGCTTGGAAGCATTTCAATGAAAATCATCCTGATTTCGCTGAAGATATAAGGAATGTCAGATTAGGTCTTTGTACCGATGGCTTCCAACCATTCGGTCAAGTGGGGCAACAGTATTCATGTTGGCCTGTGATACTGACTGTATATAACCTTCCTCCATGGAAGTGCATGAAAGAGACTGCAATGTTTTTGACAGTTTTGGTTCCAGGACCATCAAATCCAAAGGAAAAGATTGATGTCTTCCTGCAACCGTTGGTGGCCGAATTGAAAATGTTGTGGGAAACAGGAGTCGTAGCCTACGACATTTCTATGAAACAGAATTTCATCATGAGAGTTGCTTTGATGTGGACAATAAGTGACTTCCCGGCATATGCAATGTTGTCTGGTTGGAGCGGACGTCTGGCATGCCCTCATTGCATGTATGATTCGGATGCATTTACATTGCAGAAGAGTGGTAAGCAGTCATGGTTTGATAATCATAGGAAGTTCTTGCCCCCAAATCATCCTTACAGGCATAACTTGATCGCCTTCCGGAAGAACAAAGCAGTCACAAAATTCGCCGAACCGGTTAGGTCAGGCACGGATATATTTGATACTATAGAGCATTTGGGGTTGAGGTATGCTTGGGAACCAGATGCAGATAGAATAAATGGCAGTATATGTAAAGAACATAACTGGAAGAAGCGGAGTATATTTTGGGATTTGCCTTATTGGAGCACAAATCTCATCCGGCACAACTTGGATGTTATGCATATCGAGAAAATTTTCTTTGATAACATATTTAACACGGTGCTAAACATCCGGGAAAAAAAAAGACACTGCAAAGTCAAGAGAAGAACTTAATCAGTATTGCAGAAGAGGTGATTTGAGGAGGAGTACCGACGGGACCTATCCTAAAGCCTGTTACACTCTTGACAGAAATTCATGAGAAGTTTTATGTAACTGGCTTAGAGGGTTAAAATTTCAGATGGTTATGCCTCAAATATCGGTAGGTGTGTGGACATGCATAAGCTCAAGTTGTTCGGCATGAAGAGTCACGACTGTCATGTTTTCATGCAACGGTTATTGCCTATAGCTTTTCGTGAGTTGCTTCCGCAACATGTCTGGAAGGCATTGACAGAGCTCAGCTTGTTCTTCAAGGAGTTGTCTGCCACAGTCATTACTTCTGCATCCATGGCAAGGCTTGAGAGGAAATTCCAATTATTTTATGCAAGCTGGAGCGAATATTTCCTCCCAGTTTTTTTGACTCAATGGAGCATTTACCGGTTCACTTGCCATACGAAGCGAGCATAGCTGGTCCCGTGCAGTATCGCTGGATGTATCCTTTCGAGAGGTAAATATATACATCATTAAGACATATTGACATTTCAAATATTATTTCATTGCGAGAAAATTGGTTAATTTTTTGTCTCAACTTTACATATAGGTACCTTAAGAAGTTAAAAAATAATGTGCGTAATAAGGCAAGGGTTGAAGGTTCTATATGCAATGCACACTTGGTCGAAGAAGTTTCAGCTTTTGCCTTGCATTACTTTGAGGGTCACGTCCACACGAGGAGCCGAAATCTTGGTCGTAACAATGACGTATGTGTGGACGAAGGAGAACCTAATGACGGTAGAATATCAATTTTTAAAGGTATCGGCCGTTCATTTGGGGGGCAGAAGTCAAGAAATCTTAGCGATATGGAGTATAATGCAGCACATTATTATATCCTAATGAACTGTAGAGAAGTCGATCCATATATTAAGTAAGTGTATACTTCAATGCTTAATTGGAACTTCTAATTTAAATTACAATATACCACAATATTTAATTGCTAACATCAGTTTTAATCCTTATCATCCCATAAGGATGTATTGTGATAGACAACGATAGATGAATCCAGACATCAGTCAAGTTGCAATTGGACATAAGTTAGAAATAGAGTTCGGTTACTGGTTTTATGAATTTGTGAGTAGTATCACTCAATCAATTTCAGTATTGGCTTTAATTTTTCGAATTGGTTGTGAATAGCTTATTAATTTATAGGTAAACGGTCCATGGTCCCCAACGATAATATTTTCATTAAATGTCTATCGCAATGGCCATTGAAGACCGTAACAACCTCTACTGGCTATTTTGTTAATGGGTACAAATTTTAGATTGAACGATTAGCAGCTTCAAGAGGCACGCGGAACTGGGGCGTGTGTGTTAAAGGAGAAAGTGTTGGAGCAAATATGCAGGATTATTACGGAAAGTTAGTAGAGGTGGTTGAAGTTGAATATCCCGGTTGGCCTATGAAACGAACCGTATTGTTTCATTGTGATTGGTTCGATCCGACAGTTCCTGTGGGCAAAAGGGTTCATAACGACTACAATTTGGTTGAAGTGAACCATCGACGAAGATTGCAGAAATATGACCATTCATCCTTGCATCCCAAGCTCAGCAAGTGTTTTACTGCAGATATCCAAGTTTGCGTAACAATAAGCGAGATTGGTGGGCTGTTTCTAAAATCGTCCCATGTTCAATAATCTTATTAGAGGAGAGTTCATCAAGTCAATCAGCCGAGTGCCCTGCATTTCAAAAGGATGAGATGGAAATGCAAGCAATTGAGGATGACACAAGGGCTCCTGAAACATCACTTAGAGATCCAAATGGTGATGTCCAAGAAATTGCGGATGCAAATGTTCGGTTTCCTTCGATGATAATAAACTGAATCGCAGTCCGATACGACATCGGATGTTGAACCAATATTTCACGAAACAAATGACACCAATTAAACATAGAGGTTTTTTAAATTCAACTTTATTTCATAAGTGTTAAATTTTTACATAGTCAATCATTAATCGTAATTTAATTGCATGAATCTTTAGTATTTTCTGTATGACGGGCAGAGGTAGATCTATCGATGACATACAGAGTGAGCAGGGACATAGCCCTGCTGCATCAGATCACATGAGCTTTGGAGATGGAGAGTTCGGATCTCCACACATCGCACAGCCTTCGATCTCTCCAGCAGTCGGCGGCGATCCTGCATTGGTATTACCATCCAGCCGATCGGCACATACCTCCGAGAGTTCTTCCACCATCGGCCGCACCGTACTTCAACTTGATGCTCATGGGCTGTAAGTATATACTAATTAAAAATATATGTTTATTTTTTAAGTCAATTACTTATAAACATGCATTTTTTAAACAGATTTATTGAGCAGCATCATGTATCCAGTCACATCAGCGCCGTATTTCAGAGGCGTGCAGATCCCAGTGGCTACGATTGGCGCCACGTATCTCCAGCCACGAGAAGTTTTATTTTTCTGAGTTTTAGGTAAACTTATTAAATACATTTTATCACTGATATAAAATTTCTTAATCTTAATAAATTCTGAAACTAACTGTTTATTTTAATGCAGAAAAAGTTTACGTGGGACCCTGCCAGCCATGATGCCATTAGGGCAGCATAGGAGGCTCTTACGGGATGCCGATACTCCGACATGCTTCATCGTTGGAGGTCATCGGGTCAGCGTCTTGGGCATATGCCAGAGGGTATTTGGCACGAGTGGTAGTAGGCCTGGTAGTCCGATGGCTGGCGCAGGAGGTCCGCATCAGCCAGCACGAACCGCCGATCCGAGAAGGGCGGTCCTGGCATGGGTCTCTCCCGCCATACTTCGGGCTCCATTTCGATTCAGGAGCACAGACGCCGTATGGTAAGAAAATATAAATAATTTAATTACTAATTTAGTTATTTACAAATATTTGTATTAATATCAATTTTTTTATTGTTATAGTCTGAGCAGGAGGGCGGAGATCCTGGTGAGTTTCGTCTATTCAGGGCGACACACACCAGGAGGGACGGTTCCTGGGTCGACACGCGATCACGGGAGGTTGCGGTAAGAAATTAGCTTTATGTAGTATCTATTTAATTTCTAAAATTTTATTTCAAGAAATTTATTAACTCATTTATTGTTGATTTTATAATTCAAAGACATGAGTCGAGGAGCTTCGCTCCCAGGCATCGCAGGTCGACTCCACTGATGGGGAGATGCCCGTCGAACTCTCAGCAGAGGAGAGTCGACATATGTTTTTGGAGGCTATTGGTGCTTAGCCACGAGACCGCAGGGTCTATGGTCTGGGCACTAGAGCTTCTGCATATTTTCTCCATCAGGCCTCCAGCTCGCGATTTTCTGGTGATATTCCTGCTGAGTGTTTGACGACATTCGAGATCCATTGCGGAGGAGGTTCGGCAAGACGTTCGTCAGGAGGTTCGGCAGGAGGTCGAGCACGAGTTCGAGTAGTGTATGCGAGGCCGGGATCAGGAGCTTGCAGACGTGAGAGATCAGATGCATCATTTGCAGGATATGGTTAGCCGCTTGTCGCAGGGTCTCCAGCCTCCACGTGATCGCTCAGATTCTTGATGTATTTTTTTCTTTTTATATGTTGTACATGAAAACTTCAAAATTTTAATATATTAATTATTTTTGAAAATTGAATGATTATTGTTTGGATCAATATGAGTGAAGAATGTTTCTATCAATATTTAAATGTAATGAAATTGTATTAACCATTTTAATTTTTAATATTTTATATTTTTAAAAAATTTAATTAGCGACGCATTAGCGACTGAAATTGCATCGCTAATATTTTTAAAATTTTATTATTAAATATTGCGACGCAATGACCTAGCATCGCAATAATTTTAAAAAAATTAATAGCAACATATTAGTAACTCAAATTGCGTCGCTATTATATCTAAAATATTATTATTAAATATTGCGACGCAATGACCTTGCGTCACAATATTTTAAAAAATTTTTTCTTGGCGACGCATTAGCGACTCAAATTGCGTCGCTATTATATTAAAAATATTATTATTAAATATTATGATGCAACTAAATGCATCGCAATATTGCGATGCAATTGAATGCATCACAATATTTAATAATAATTTTAAATATTAAAAATTAGTTTTAAATTTAGCGACGCATTTGGATGCGTTGCAATATTGCGATGCATTGTTGCGTCGCAGAGAGTCGCAATATTGCGACGTAATTGCGACAAATGAGATTGCGACGGATATTGAGCAACACCGTCATTGCGTCGCTATTGCGTCGCAATAGCACGTTTAGCGACGCAATTGCGATGCATTTGGGCGTCGCAATATTTTTTTCCCCTTATAGTGGATGCTGCGATGTACTCAGCTTCAGTCGTAGAGTCGGCAGTCGTCTCCTGCTTGGAACTTTTCTAGCTAACTGCACCGCCATTGAGTATAAAGACATAGCCTGATTGAGATTTATAATCATCTTTATCAGACTGAAAACTGGAATCCATATAACGCTAAACTATGAGTTCGGGTCCTCCATAAACCAAGAACATATCCTTAGTCCTTCGTAAGTACTTAAGAATATTTTTGACGGCCATCCAATGTTTCTCTCTAGGGTTTGCCTGGTATCAACTAGTGATACTCAATGCATAAGAAACATTAGGTCTCGTACATAGCATCGCATACATGATGGATCCGATTACTGAGGCATATGGAATCCTATTCATGTGCTCTCTCTCCATTTGGGTCTTAGGACTCATATCCTTGGAGAGATGTATTCCATGTGATACCGGCAGGAATCCCTTCTTGGATTCCTCCATGCTAAACCAATTTAGACTTTATCTATGTACGTTGATTGGGACAATCCAAGCAACCTTCTAAATCTATCTCTATAGATCTTAATACCCAGTATGTAGGCTGCTTCTCCCAAATCTTTCATGGAGAATTTGCTGGACAACCATTCCTTCACTTCTTACAGCAAGGATACATTATTTCCTATCAATAATATGTCATCTACATATAATATCAGGAAAACAATAACACTCCCACTAACCTTCTTGTACACACATGGATCATCCTCATTTTTGATAAAATCAAACTTTTTGATTATTTCATCAAAACGGATGTTCCAACTTCTAGAGGCTTGCTTAAGTCCATAAATGGATCTTTGCAGCTTGCATACCTTTTTAGAATCAATGGACTAAAAACCCTCAGGTTGTGTCATATACACATCCTCCACTAAATCACCATTTAGGAAGGCGATCTTGACATCCATTTGCCATATCTCATAATCGTAATAGGCTACAATCGCAAGCAAAATCCTTATGGACTTAAGCATGACTACGGGAGAAAAGGTTTCATCAAAGTCAACACCTTGCCTTTGCTTGTAACCTTTTGCAACTAGCCTTGCCTTATAGGTAATTACATTACCATCCTTGTCTGTCTTCTTCTTGAAGACCCATTTGCACCCAATGGGTTTTATCCCTTCAGATGGATCAACCAAAGTCCATACTTGGTTGTCGTACATGGAGTCCATTTCAGACTTCATGGCTTTAGGCCATCTTTTGGAGTCAATGTCACAAATTGCTTCATCGTAGTTAGTAGGCTCATCATCTTCTATAAGAAATCCATATCTCTCAGGAATATGATGTGTTCTACTAGACCTATGTAGCTGATGTGTACTTGGAGCTTCCTGTGGCTCCATCATTTCTGATAGAGGTTCACGTAAATGTTGCCTGAATGTGAGTTGAGTCTCCTACTCAACTCCCACTACATTTGACATTTGCTCCATGTCATCTAATCGGTCTGTGTCAATTTGTGGTTCTTGAGTTTCACTAATCTCAATATTTCTACTACCATTTCTTAGAAAAATCTCATTCCCTAGAAATATGGCATGCCTTGAAACAAACACTTTTTGCTCGAGTGGGTTGTAGAAGTAGTATCCTTTTGTTTCTTTAGGATACCCCATAAAATTACACTTGTCAGATCTAACTTCCAGCTTGTCTGACTCATTACGCTTTACATAAGCGTAACAACCCCAAATCCTTAGATGACTAAGGGTTGGTTTCTTTCCATACCATATCTCATAGGGAGTGGAACTGACCGACTTAGACGGAACTCGATTTAGAGTGTATTCGGCTGTGTGCAGGGCATAACCCCAAAATATTTTTGAAAGATTTGCAAGGCTCATCATTGATCGCACCATATCTAATAATGTGCAATTTCTCCTTTCTGATACACCATTATGCTGTGGCGTACCGGAAGGAGTCTACTGAGAGATAATCCCATTCTCCTTCAAATATTCTAAGAACTCATGGCTTAAGTATTCCTCACCTCGATCTGATCGAAGTATCTTAATACTTTTGCCATGTTGTTTTTCTACCTCGGATCTGAATTCTTTGAAATTTTCAAAGGCTTCAATTTGTACTTCATCATATATACATAACCATACCTGTTACGATTATCTATAAATGTGATGAAGTAAGAAAAACCTCCTATTGCCTGAATATTGATAGGACCACATATACGAATGTACTAGTCCTAAACATTCGTTGCTCGCTCACCCTTTTTAGTAAAGGATGACTTAGTCATTTTGCCACGTAAGCATGACTCACATTCCTCAAATGATTCCTAATCGAATAAGCCCAAGTAACCATCCTTATAACTTGGTTAAACGTGTTTCATTTATATGGCCTAAACGACAATGCCATAGGAATGAGTTCTTAGAATTATTTGATTTTAATTTCTTAGTTTCTACATTGAGAATATGGTATTGTAAATTCAAAACATAAATCTCGTTGAACATTTTAGCAGAACCAAAGAACATTTCATTTTTAAAAATTGAAATTCCTTTATTTCCAATTTTAAATGTATATCCATCATTTATAAGACATAAAACGGAAATAATGTTCTTTGTTATGTTTGGAAAATAGTAACAATTATTAAGCTCCATTACAAGCCTAGTGGGCAAAGACAAAGAACAAGATCCTATAGCTAAAGCAGCAACCTTTACTCCATTTCCCATGCGCAGGATCACTTCATCTTTTTTCAGCTTTCTGCTGCTTCTTATCATCTGCATATTAATACAAATATGAGATCCATAACCGGTATCCAATACCCAAGTGGAATAAGAAGTAATAGAAGAAAATATCTCAATCATAAATATACCTGAAGTAGAAGCATCTATATGTTTCTTTTCTTTCAGGCTAGCCAGATAAGCTTTGCAGTTTCGCTTCCAGTGCCCTTCCTTCCCACAGAAGTGACATTTCCCCTTGGCTACTTTATTTTTCTTGATGCCCTTATTTGATTTAGTTGCCTTGGCCTTTTAGACCTTATTCTTCTTTGGCCACTTCTTACGAGCGCCAGAAGACTCCACGACCATAACCTGCCCCTTTTCTTTTTAAATGTTGGGCTCGACATTCGTCAGCATATTCGCGAGCTCAGGTAGAGATGTCTCTAGCTTGTTAATGTTGAAATTAAGAACAAACTGTGAATAGCTAGGAGGTAATGACTGCATAACCAAGTCAACACTTAGTTCATGATCCATCACAAAACCCAATCGTGCCAACTTTTCAATCAAATTGATCATTTTCAGTACGTGGGCACCCACTGATGAATCCTCAGTCATTTTGCATTGAAACAACTCTTTAGAAGTTTGAAACATCTTATATCGAGACTGTGCACCAAACAACTCTTGTAGGTGCATCAAAATCTCCTGAGCATTCATATGCTCATGCTGTTTCTGAAGATCAGGTGACATTGAGGCCAATATCAAACATGTGGCCATGTCTTTAGCATCTTTATACCAGTTGTATGCCACATGAACCTCAATCAGAGCATCCGCTTGTGGGACCTCCGGTGCAACTCATCTAGGACAAAAAGAATTTTCTCAGATCGAAGAACGATCCTTACATTCCTTAGCCAATCAGGGAAGTTGAGTCCAGTCAATTTGTTGGATTCTAAAATATTCCTTAGGTTGATGTTTACACTCATGGTTTCTCTGTCAACCTACATAAAATTAGAACGAGTCAATTACTATGAATACTAATCACCAACTTAATATGGTAATTCTAGATTTTTAATTAAGTTGGTTTCTCCCACTATTTTATCAAGGTTAATAGCCCTCTCTATTAATCTCGAGAAATTGGCATTCAATTTCTTAGTGGGCTAGGATCCTCATTTGAATTACCTTGACCTTGGCTTTGGCACAACAAATCTCGGTAAACCAAATTTGGTAGATTATTATCAATTACATCTAATGTGACTCCTAGATCATTTAGGGGACATTGCTTTGTCAATTACATCCATATGTGATCACCCTAAAGTTTGCCTCTAGATTAGACTGACCCTGACTTTGGCCAATTATGCCAGCTAATCTAGTTAAGTCAACCCATTGTTCCACAATCAACTCCTCATAGGTACACTCGACCTCGGCTTTAGCACGACAAATCTCATGACCTAATGATTTTGTATCATGTGAATAATGGAAGGCTTATGACTTAATATTCATGAAGGGATTTAGTGCATATAGGTCCCATCTAAATCTACAACATTTGTACTATGCTAGGTTACATATCCTATATGTATATTTAGATTAATCTCAATTAACCTTAATTTCATAAGATTCAATCTATGATTGGGACTCCTAATCAAATTAGGATCCTGATCACTATCTAATTTAGGAACCCTAATCAAGTGACCAAATCAATTGCTACCATCCCGATCAACCTTAATTGATTTAATCAATTAAGAGCTTTCCCTAACAATGGTCAGATCAACTGATCAATGGGGTCCTATTTAGCATACCCTTCGATCCCATTGAATGGGTTTTCCCAGGCAGCGAATGGAGCAATTAAAAACCATGATCAAACCTTTCTAGACACCAATATAGTTAAGCCCAATTGATTAGATCAATTATGGGATCATAGGATCAAACAATGACATGGTTTAGTCTAAGTTTCCTAAATCTTTATCATTTACTAAATTTTATGATAACTATAGATAGTGATCTAGCTAGGGTATTATGATAAGAGTTCTTAATTTAAATTTTAAATTTTCTTATCATTTAATTACATGTTATGACATGTCGGTTTCACATCCATGTAAATCCTAATGTCTCTGATAAACCCTAAAGTTTTCAATGTTCATTATCATACGAATATCATATCTTAATCATATCAATCATCATGCTAAAATTAAATTCTAAACATGATTTCTAGGACTTCAGCATATAGTATCTATTATGCATAAATAATAATTACTATTTTAACATGACACATATATGATCAATTATTGTTTATTATCATATAATAAACCTTTTCCTCTATATATCAAAGTACTCTATTTTAACATGATAATGAATATGCATAAATCTAAATAATATTGTTTATCATCAAATAATAAATATTTATTATATTTTAGATTTATTATCAACATATGAAAACTCTTCATGATTTTAAGCATCATATTATCAATCATATTATTTTGTTGCAGTATTCAATAATATCAAAACAATATATAATTGAGAAAGTGCGGACTTGTTCTACCATTATTAAAAATAAAGAATACTGCAACCAAATGCAATAGTGTTGTCGGCTGATTTTGGTTGGAGACGGTGCTTCCGGTTTGTCAACACAATTGCAGAACATGAGGATATTTTTGACTTGATAGAAGATGATCCTATCAACTTCCGACAAGCTATGGAAAGTTCTAACTCTCAATAATGGATCAACGCTATGAAAGACGAGATGAAGTCTATGAAAGACAATGACGTTTGGGATCTCGTTCTATTGCCTGACAGAAAGAAACCCATTGGTTGCAAATGGATATTTAAAACCAAGAGGGATTCGAATGGCAAAGTAGAGAGGTATAAAACTCGTCTTGTTGCAAAGGGCTTTACTCAAAGGGAAGGCATTGACTTCAAAGAAACTTTATCTCCAGTTTCAACGAAAGCCTCTTTTAGGGTCATCATGGCATTAGTGGCACATTTCAACCTTGAGTTGCATCAGATGGATGTAAAGACATCGTTTCTCAATGGTGACATTGATGAAACAATTTATATGAAGCAACCAGAGAACTTTGTGTCTGGTGATCCAAAGAAAATGGTTTGTAAACTTAAGAAATCTATCTACGGGCTCAAGCAAGCATCCCGACAATGGTATTACAAATTTCACCAAGTAGTACTCTCATTCGGTTTTGAGATGAATGTGGTTGATGATTGTATATACCATAAGTTTAGTGGGAGTAAATTTATTTTCTTATTACTGTATGTCGATGACATTTTACTTGCAAGTAACGATATAGTCTTATTATATGAAACCAAGAGATTTCTGTTAAACAAGTTTGAGATGAAAGATCATGGTGAAGCATCTTTTGTGTTAGGTATACAGATACATCGAGATCGTTCTCGAGGTGTCCTTAGGTTATCACAAAAGAACTATATCGATAAAGTTCTCAAAAGATTCGGTATGCAAAATAGTAAACCTTTGAAAACCCCGATAGCTAAAGGAGAAAAGTTTAGTCTCAATCAGTGTCCTAAGAATGACCTTAAAGTTCAGAAAATGAAGAAATATCCCTATGCATCAACATTAGGAAGTTTGATGTATGCTCAAATTTGCATTCGTCCCGATTTGACTTTTATTGTTGGGATGTTAGGCAGATATATGAGTAACCCTGGAATGGATCATTGGAAAGCAGCCAAGAGGGTTATGCGCTACTTACAGAAAACAAAGAACTACATGCTCACATATAGGAGGTCGGATAGTTTAGAGATCATCGGGTACTCTGACTCAGATTTTGCTGGATGCCAAGACAGCAAACGATCCACTTCAGGCTATATATATATGTTGGATGGAGGGGCAATTTCCTGGAGAAGTGCTAAGCAGACACTCATAGCCTCTTCAACCATGGCAGCATAGTTTATAGCTTGTTATGAGGCATCCAACCATGGGATATGGCTGCAAAACTTTGTCACAGGGCTGCGTATAGTTGAAAGTATTGAAAGACCACTCAGGATATATTATGACAATAACTCAGCAGTAATGTATTCTAACAACAATAGAAGTTCGTCTAAGTTAAAGCACATAAACATTAAATTTCTTGTTGTAAAAGAAAGAGTTCATAGTAAATAAATATGCATAGAACATATAGGTACAGATTTTATGTTGGCCGACCCACTAACTAAAGGACTTACACCCAAGGTCTTTCATAAGCATATTAATCAAATGGGTGTTGTATTATTTGATGATATTTTGGTTTAGTGGGAGTTCGTATTTTGTATGACAGTTTCTGCAGAAATAAAGATTTTAGTATTTTATTTACTTTAACTCATATGGAATAAAGTTTGATCTCGCTAAAGAAATGGATCAGTTGAAAATAAGCATGTTTAGATCACATTACATGTAATTTTCATGCTACACAACCATATTTGATCTATGTCGTTTGGTTGTATTAGTGTATGTGACCATTGATGGTCCAGTTACTACCAATGTGAGCGAAGGCTGCTTTGATCCTACACTAGTGCAGTCAATGGACCAGATTGTTCGGAATCCTTAAGTTATGATAACAAAGGTTTTGAGTACTCATAAGGTAGTACACATTTATCTGGTTACATATGAGGTCTAAGTGGAGATTGTTGGAAAATACTCATATGGACCAACATATATAAATGTGTGTATTTAATTATCATAATGCTAGTCCAATAATAAGTGATCTAATAAAGTTAATTGGATATTAAGGATTAATTTTTGATATGGAACACAATGTGCAGATACCCGTAACATGACTCTAATTTTATGATGGGATGAATAGAAACATGATTACATAAAGTCAAATGGTTATGTCCCTGGTTTGAATACGATTTATAGGAAACGTCTCTTCGGAGAGATTATGGGTATCTTTTCAGTAAAGAGATGCTTATTCAAAAATTGGAAAAGTCCCGTCTCTTCGGAAAGGTCCCTACGAAAGGATAAGTTTTCCTATTTAAGCATTTCTGATAACTCCCATCTTTATCAGAAAAATCTTTGTAATTATGTTGACAAACCGGAAGCACCGTCTCCAACCAAAATCAGCCGACAATGCTATTGCATTCGGTGGCAGTATTCTTTATTTTTAATAATGGCAGAACAAGGTATGAATTACGCACTTTCTCAATTATATATTGTGTTTTGATATTATTGATATAAGGATTCTAGGGCAATGGATTCGTATTCGGTTTTCATGAATTCTATCAGTAGTAAAATATGCTTACTGATCCATGGCAGGGTTATATGATGAGAGATAAAACTCCGACTTTAGAAATAAAACAGAAGATAACTGCTATATAAAATAGAAAAAATCATTACAATTCTAGTTCTCCTCAGTTGTACAATGAAGATACAAAATTTGGTCACATCATCTTCTTGCTCACACAAGGATCCAACATAAATTTGAACCTTTATTAACTGCATAATTTCAGTCTTCAATCATATGTGGCAGCATGTAAAAATTCACTGTTCCAATAGCTTTAGTGCTTCAAAGAGATGCCTCCTGCCTTGGGACTGACAATGAGAAAGGATTTTTGAGATTTTCCAGACATCCTCAACCTCAAGATCCTGCTCTTTTGCTCAACTGTTGCTCCATTTTTATGCTCTTTGCTGCCAATTCAGCTGCTAGATTCTTGAACACATTGGGCATTGCCACTGTCTCCATCCCTTTGCTTGTTTTGCAGGCATGACATGTGTAACCCTCTTTGTAGGTTGGATGGCAGATGCTGTGAGCGCACATCCACAAGAAAGAGCATACCTCAGCCATATGATGATCAGAACATGAATGGAGCCTGCCATGTAATAATAAGTAGGCAGCTCCATGAGCATGAACAAATCAGTCACCATAAGGACACGTTAGAAAGTGCAAGGAAATTCATAACTTCACACTTGTATGACTTTCATTCAATGAGTTTATATTAATGTAACTGGAAATACTCATGTTTATAGATAAATAATCATTCAGAATTTTCAATCTACATATTAACAGGGGCTAGAGATGAGGGTCATCGTTTCAAGTCCTAACAAAACATTTCATGGGACAGTTGGACAGGTACCATCTTCAGTGTTAAGATCCAGCCATTCTGCCATCATTGTAATGCCCCAGTTGGCAAAGTCAAGCAATATTAGGGTTAAAAAAAGGAGTGCATATAAACAGCAAACATGCAAAAATATTTGTAGCAATGCAAGTCACTGTTAGCATTTATATGTACTCTGCCTATCCAATAATTTAATTGTAGGTCGACCAGCACGTGCTGGATTTCATTACAAAACGCTTTCAATTATTTTGAAAGATCAAATCATGAATTACCCTATGATATGGGTTATATTGAAAACCCATTTAGATAGTGTAATTATTTTTTAACTTTTTAATAACCTCTCGCACATTGCTTTTTCTAAAAAGAAAAACTCCTTGATCGCTTCATCCTTACTATTATAACACAGCTTTGTTGAATATTAGAAATTGGCATTGTGCATTCTAATGTGCTAGTTATGTTAATCAAGGGCTATCTTTGTAGTGCTATTATAACCGTCTATAAATCCTTTCTCATAACATTCATTCATGTTAACTTAGGCTATGCCCTCTTTTTATAAAAAATTTTAAACATACATCGGAGCATTAGGCCTTAACTTGGATTTAATTTTTCTTAGACAATAGACTTGGGCATCCTTCAATGATCATACCTATGAGACCTGACCTGAATTTCGTCTACTTGATTGGTTCATGACAAATCAAAAATAAAATAAATAAATAAATAAAAGAAATGAGATAAGGCCAAAGCTTAGGAGAAAAATGAACTCATCTCCCTCCTAGGATAATTGAAGAAGATAGGGCTTTTCTCCAAGCCCTATCTCCTTATCTAACCTTGCGAGGCATTCGCCCCAGCCATGGTCGAGTGTATCGGAATTCTGGATCAAGGCTTTTGAGAGCTTGGTTGTGAGGATCAAAGGTGAAGCCATGAGGAAGAGCAGCATTCTTCATTGGATTTAATCCAATTTTTTTTTTAGGTAAAAACTCAAAATCTTTGATCCACTTGCCTTCCATTGACCCATGATCTTATTAGCATAAAATTTATGATGGGATTTCAGTGGAAACTAGGGTTCTATCTTAAGCCTTGGATGCCTCTGTTTTAGAAATAAAACAGAGCAAGGATGTAATATCCCAAAAACAGACCTACATTGGGTAGGAAAAAAAAGTTTTAAGTGCTTATAACTCAAGTTCATCTGCTACCAATTAATTTTTCCTCAAGTTTTTAGCACATATGGTTTTAGTCCATTAATAGGTTAATTAGATCAGCAAGTGAACTTAGAGCATTATCAATGATATCAAAAATGATTCAAGTATATGAAAGTTGGTGGGTAGAAAAAAAGAACTATCCATCAGATAGTGATAGAGGCTTACTATGGTGTGGACTCACCCATGCAATACCAACAATTCTAGCAAGCTTGTGGTGTGCAATAAGGATGTCGTATTATAAAAAAAATTCTAGGTAGCTTGAGGTTGCATAAAAAAAACTATTTTAGGTAACTTGATGCATGCAACGAGGACGTCGCATTATAAAAGAAGGAGATTGCAATATCCAAAAATAGTCGCACATCAAATGGAAAAGAAAATGTTTAAGTACTTATAACTTAAATTCATATATTACTAATTAACTTTATACTCAAGTTTTTAGCACCATATAGTTTCCCACTAATAGATTAATTGGACTAGTAGATGAACTTGGGGCATTATATCTAGCATCCCAATGATCCTCTAATCTGATCACTCTTCGCTCCTTAAACAAGACCAAAACAAAGGAACAATGCACGAACAAGGGTTTACAAGGAAATTGGATTTCAATGGTGATTTAATTGCTTTTTTGTGACAAAAAGGATGATTAGTAGAGAAATAGAGGTCTCACTAGCTTGATCTATTGTCTAATTAGAAGAAGTAGACCCCGGGCTTAACTAATTTCGAATCAAATCATTCCTTAATATAGAGACCTAACTATCATCCATTAATAACTGAATCCAAGAAATCAAGGACTATGGAACATTTGAAATAGAGAGAAGAATAAGTTAGGGCTTACTGGTTTCGATTTGCTGTTGGAATGGAGGAAGGAGTTATTGACAACTTTAGCTCCAACCTTTTCCTAAAATAGAGCACATCAACACAATTTCAAAAACCTTGATTTCAGCAACCTTTATTACTTATCATCGAGGAAATCAAAAAGGACTAGAAGAAGAAGATAAGTGGAGAATGGAAGGTAAAAACTCACCAGCTTTCATTGCTACCGGATAACTAAATGAATTAAGGAAGTTGGCTGCTATCTCCTCTCTCTTCGTCTCCCTATTTTTCCAATATCTAAGATTGGTTCTTTGGTAGATGCTCGAAAGGTGTTTGGTTGGCATTAAAACGGGGAGGATAAGACTTAGGTAGTGTTTGATAGAAAAATATTATCAATGCATAAGTGTACGGGATAGAGTTTATCCCCTGACTATCCCTAGGGATATCCCTTGGCTATCTCATTGATCATATCAAATGCAAAAAGGTAAATCCATAGGATAACTTTTTTTTTTACTCTTATTTGGAGGGATAACCAGCTATTCCTACATTTTTTAGGGAATAAATTAAGGGGATATCTCATGGTTAACCATGGTTAACCATGGATTATCCCTTTGATTAACTTTATTCCCAACTATCCCTTATAGTTATGGCTTTTGAAAATAAGAGGGGATATCCTCTGGATATCCGAGGATATCCCTTCTTATCCCCTATCTCAAACACTACCTTAGAGATTTCATTGTCCCTTGTCTTGCTTTGAGCTTTTTTTTTTTTTTTGTTAGTCGGCTCAAAAAGAGTTAAGTATTACACTACTAAAAAAATTAAAAGTTAAACAGAAGAAAAAGGGCATTCTTGGTAGAAACAAGAGAATAGTTTATGATTTTATTATTACCATAATATGCAGAGATTGACTTGGCTATACTTCAGAAAATCCTATTATATTTAGTCATATATAGATTTGGATATATTGGATGTAATCTATTACATCTAAAATACTAATATGCTAAAAATAATATTATTTGAAGACACCTTGCCCATGCATCAAGCATTCAAAAAATTTAACAATTTACATAATATAAAATAATACATATTTTTTTTAAATTTTAATGTATAAGCTAGAGATCTCCAAACCATATGATTTATTATGTCTAAGCATCTTAAACATAATAAATCACATTCAATGGCTAGAATCATTGATACAATCTCCATCATCCAAATCTAAACTTGATTGATCTAAGTGATAATTCTCTAAATTATGTTCATAATCAAGGTTTTAAATCTCGTGAGACAAGATTGTTCTATTTTTTCTCTATATAGAATTTGCTACTTTTCCACTTCGTCTCAATACTTGGCATAGGAGGTGCCCAATACATGCAGATTGGATGCTGGGATGATGATGGAACTATTTTGTCATAACATTTGGAACGGCTTATGAGATATCCCATTGGAACATGAAACTATGTTCATAACATAATAAATTATGCCACACTTAGTTGACTTTAGTATAATATCTTTAGTACAATAATACAATATGTTCATAATATATGATGCAAAAAAAAAAAAACTATTTAAGATTTAAGCAAAATCATGTTAAGCAAGCTAATTCAAAAACCTTGTAGTCTCACTGCAACTGGGCGTAAGTAACATGGTGCAAGTTTTACAGAATACAAACAATACTACAATACTACATTCCCATAGAAAATATAAGGATTTTGGGGTATGGTATAAGCCTATATGTATTTCTATTGGTATCAAACCACATATATTATTATATTAAGATATATAATAGCGTAAGGAATTGTAGTTTAGCAAAGCCTCTAAATGCTAAAACCGCAAATACACCAACTCCTTGATGTTAGCAGTTTCCAGCCTTAAATAAATCTACATTCTTAATCTAATCCAATCCAATCTAATACTATGGATGAACCAAATATGCTCTGAAAGGAGAGAGAACGGATCCCTAACCATCAAAAAAAGCATATAGATTTGGAGGAAGGTAAACTGCCAAGAGATGAGGAAAAAGATAAGATACGTAAGTCCGTTTTAAGTAAAGAGTTTAAGAACCCCTCCTTCCATCATCATGATCAATGAACTAATTTCTTTGTTGCTCTCTTCTCTAAGCTTCACCCTAGTAAATCAAGATGTCTCCACTCTTCTCTATCTAGAAACTTGACAGGCTAAAATATCTCCTTTACTTCAAATGGTTTAAGATCTAGATCCTAAACATTCATAAATTTTAAATTTGGCTTATGATCTCTTATGCGATTTAGGCTTTAATTTTAAGGCCAATCAAGAAAACAATGCTATAACTATATAGGGAAACCCTATCAAAATTTTTTCAAAATTAATTATCTATTATTTTACCCATTCATGTGCTTAGTGAATTTTTTTTTTAAATCATCCTCAGTAAGTTAATAATGATCTATTACATCAAGTCTAATTATTCCATAGTGTTGGACTTGTAATCTTAGCTTTTATCCTATAGTGATCTTCAGAATTTGTATATTGCATTTGTTATTAGGTGTAAGACATAAAGGTGTAACCTTATAATATATCTTGTGGCTTATGAACTTACATAGTTCAATATTCTACTGGGCAGACATCAATAGTTTAATTTGGTTAAAAACCATTGAAAACTAGGAACCAATAATCCTCAACTTGGATGCCCCATTGATTGTTGGTGGTGTGCTAATATTGGCTGCTCTTCTATTTAGTCAACTGGTTGTATTGGTCCTAGCCAATGGATGCACTAGATTTAATAACCCAATAATTTATTTGAATACTTGCTTCATACACTAGCCCAATTAGTGCACACATTAGGTAGATGTAGTCCTAAGGAATCCCATTAAATTATTTTAGGGTATGTTTAGTTCATAGGTATGAGATAGAATGGGAATTGAATTCCATTTCTGAGTAAATGGGTTTATTAATCTGATTCCCATACCTACATTTGGTTCACCAAAAAATCAAATTAGAAATGATATTTTGATTCTTTATGCTATGTTTGATTCACACAAAAGAGAAATGCGAATAAGGATTTGTACACCGCCTCCGGTGCAGCAAGGCTTACATGGGCTGCACCGCTCCTTTCTATTGGTCCACATGATCCCATGTGGCCTGACATGATGGGACAGAATAGCAGAGAGATAATGTTACTTTTTAATCGTACATCCATTAAAGTCGTTCAGCCTTTTCACCATTGGTGTGAAGACGAAAATGCCCTTTCCCTCCAGCCTACTTCAACCCGCCATCTTATTTGGATTTTGCTGATAAAAAATCGTAAGGTTCTGGCCTGGAAGACTCACGACACCCTTAGTTCAAGACCCACGACACCCCAGTTCAAGACCCACGACACCCCTAGTTCAAGACCCACGACACCCCAGTTCAAGACCCACGACACCCTAGTTCAAGACCCACGACACCCTCAGTTCAAGACCCACGACACCCTAGTTCAAGACCCACGACACCCTCAGTTCAAGACCCACGACACCCCAGTTCAAGACCCACGACACCCCAGTTCAAGACCCACGACACCCCTAGTTCAAGACCCACGACACCCCAGTTCAAGACCCACGACACCCTAGTTCAAGACCCACGACACCCCAGTTCAAGACCCACGACACCTAGTTCAAGACCCATGACACCCCTAGTTAAAGACCCATGACACCCCAGTTCAAGACCCACGACACCCTAGTTCAGACCCACGACACCCCAGTTCAAGATAGTTCAAGACCCACGACACCCCTAGTTCAAGACCCACGACACCCCTAGTTCAAGACCCACGACACCCCAGTTCAAGACCCACGACACCCCTAGTTCAAGACCCATGACATCCTTAGTTCAAGACCCACGACACCCAGTTCAAGACCCACGACACCCTAGTTCAAGACCCACGACACCCTAGTTCAAGACCCGACACCCCAGTTCAAGACCCACGACACCTTAGTTCAAGACCCACGACACCTCAGTTCAAGACCCACGACACCCCTAGTTCAAGACCCACGACACCCCAGTTCAAGATCCACGACACCCCCTTCTTCCTCTTCTCTTATCCTTCCTCTCCCAGTGAGCCGAAGCCGGAAGTATGACTGCCTCCCTCTGCGCCTTGATCTCCAGCTGCTCCTCGCTCACCCCGAATGAAGCATTCTGATAGATTCCACGGCAAGCTTCGAATCGAGGCTTACCACCCAGATGAAGAAGATGGTCCGAAGAACTGAAGAAATCGATGAATCCAAGCAAAGGTCACTAAAAGGACTCGAATAACTAGAAATTCCAATGTTGATCCCAAGGACATGAATGGCGGTTTGAGGCCAAGTTAATGCATCTTGTTCTTTCTTATCGGTGAGCAGAGTGCGCCAAATTCTTGCCTTCCTTTCACTACTCATGGCGTGTTGGCCATTTTGGGAATTTAAATTCACATAGCACATCAGCCACGATCACTGATGTATAAATGTTTCAATTGATGTCTCCGTTGCTCAGGTTTGGATGGACTTTCAGTTTCGGATCCCAATCTTCTGCTGGATGGTCCGGATGGAGAGCCATAAAGAAGCTGCTTCAAAGGGAAACTTCCTGTGCCGAAATGATCATCGTGAAGAAACTACAACAAAGGCGTAAGCTTTTGAGATCTGATTGGTTGCCATCGATCTGGTACTTTAGGTTCCCAAGTCCTCAATATTTTTGCAGAGTTCCACTGGCTGATAGCATTGGAGAGGCTCGTCAAGGCGCAGAGGGAGGCAGTCATACTTCCGGCTTCGGCTCACTGGGAGAGGAAGGATAAGAAGAAGAGGAAGAAGGGGGTGTCGTGGATCTTGAACTGGGGTGTCGTGGGTCTTGAACTAGGGGTGTCGTGGGTCTTGAACTGGGGGTCGTGGGTCTTGAACTTGTCGTGGGTCTTGAACTAGGGTGTCGTGGGTCTTGAACTGGGGTGTCGTGGGTCTTGAACTAGGGGTGTCGTGGGTCTTGAACTAGGGTGTCGTGGGTCTTGAACTGGGGTGTCGTGGGTCTTGAACTAGGGTGTCGTGGGTCTTGAACTGGGGTGTCGTGGGTCTTGAACTATGTCGTGGGTCTTGAACTGGGGTGTCGTGGGTCTTGAACTGGGTGTCGTGGGTCTTGAACTAGGGTGTCGTGGGTCTTGAACTGGGGTGTCGTGGGTCTTGAACTAGGGGTGTCGTGGGTCTTGAACTGGGGGTGGGTCTTGAACTGGGGTGTCGTGGGTCTTGAACTAGGGTGTCATGGGTCTTGAACTAGGGTGTCGTGGGTCTTGAACTGGGTGTCGTGGGTCTTGAACTAGGGTGTCATGGGTCTTGAACTGGGGTGTCGTGGGTCTTGAACTGGGGTGTCGTGGGTCTTGAACTAGGGGTGTCGTGGGTCTTGAACTGGGGTGTCGTGGGTCTTGAACTAAGGGTGTCGTGGGTCTTGAACTGGGGTGTCGTGGGTCTTGAACTAGGGTGTCGTGGGTCTTGAACTGGGGTGTCATGGGTCTTTAACTAGGGTGTCATGGGTCTTGAACTAGGGTGTCGTGGGTCTTGAACTGGGGTGTCGTGGGTCTTGAACTGGGGGTGTCTAGGGGTGTCGTGGGTCTTGAACTGGGGTGTCGTGGGTCTTGAACTAGGGGTGTCGTGGGTCTTGAACTGGGGTGTCGTGGGTCTTGAACTGGGGGTGTCGTGGGTCTTGAACTAGGGTGTCGTGGGTCTTGAACTAGGGTGTCGTGGGTCTTGAACTGGGGTGTCGTGGGTCTTGAACTAGGGGTGTCGTGGGTCTTGAACTGGGGTGTCGTGGGTCTTGAACTTGTCGTGAAGGCCAGAACCTTACGATTTTTTATCAGCAAAATCCAAATAAGATGGCGGGTTGAAGTAGGCTAGAGGGAAAGGGTATTTTCGTCTTCATACCAATGGTGAAAAGGCTGAACGACTTTTAATGGATGTACGATTAAAAAGTAACATTATCTCTCTGCTATTCTGTCACATCATGTCAGGCCACATGGGATCCATGTGGACCAATAGAAAGGAGCGGTGCAGCCCATGTAGGCCTTGCTGCACCGGAGGCGGTGTTGTTTTCCATGCGAATACGGTTGGAGTACTTATGGTGCAAACAGTTTCAAATGTCTCCACTGGCTAGATGTATGGGTTGGCCCGCGTCCAACCTGAAGAATTTTAGGCCCAAGCCAATTTTTTTAGCCCATAGAGCTAGGCTGGATTCGATATTTAAGATCCATCCTTAGGATAGATTCTGAGCATCACATTCTAGTATCTATAAGATTTATGAGGTGATTTATAGCAAATTTACTTCACATGAGAGAAACTGATAGATGAATTAATTTATGAGCATTAAGAAAAAGAAATAAAAAGAAAAAGACTAATAAAAATTGATCAATTTTTAATTAATGTTTACACTTCTTCTTATGAATGCTTTCCTTCCTTTTAAGGGTTCCTGGGAATTACACATATCAGACGATCACTGATGTATAAAGTTAGATATTTCTTGATGCATGCCACATGATCAAGGTTTGTGCAAGATAAATCTAGTTGTTCTCTCTTATATGTTTACTCCCAAATTGCAATTTAAGGGTTCAACTACCATACTTTTTAAATATTGAAAATGTGATGGACGATGAGGAGATCCGTCGGATCGAGGAGATCTTCGAGGACTTGACCCCTCCGAGAAGCATAGAAGATCTAAATATATCTCATTTCTTTGGCCGGAGGTATCCTGGCTGGATGATGTCATCGTCTTTGGGAGATTATCTTCCTAACCTGAAATATTTGAAGCTTCTTGATTGCAAATCATGCCGAGAGTTTCCACCACTAGGTCAGTTGCCCCAGTTGATCAATCTCGAAATTTTCGGTGCTTGTACAGTTGTATCAATTGGTCCTGAATTTCTCGGCAGCGGTGTAAGGCAGGGATCGCATACAGCAGGGCCAACCTTCTTTCCCAAGCTCGAAACCCTGCACTTATCCTCTATGAAGGAATGGGAAGAATGGGAGATAAGTGAACTGTAATAACCCG
Organism: Calamus simplicifolius; assembly: GCA_900491605.1. Lineage (NCBI taxonomy): Eukaryota > Viridiplantae > Streptophyta > Magnoliopsida > Arecales > Arecaceae > Calamus > Calamus simplicifolius. The sequence goes on along the minus strand of UESW01004192.1, from coordinate 844,006 downwards.
TCGCTTTTAATGGTCCTTATTTTATTACTATCGTTTCAAAGTGATAACAGCCCCCCTTAAATGTTGAACACTTGCTTGATGGGAGCATGCGGTGAAGGGATTTGAGTATAAATAGGAACCCTTCCTAAGGCTTTCAACAAGGTTATCGAAAGAAAAACCAAATAAGCGGAGGCATTGAGTCCTGATCAAGAGCACATCCTGAGGGCATACACCATCAGAATGCGATGGCTCATTGATTGGAAGAACTCAATCAAGATCAATCGAGAGGAGGAAGATCAATCAAGATATATCGAGAGGAGGAGGAAGATCAATCAAGATCCATTGAAGGAGGAAGATCGAGATCCCTAGAGAGAAGGAAGATCAAGATCCCGTGCAGCTGATTCAAGGAAGATCAATTTCTTACCTCATCGGAAAGAACATTAATAATAATGGCTAGAGGTATTTATCGATCATAATAAATATATGATACCGTATTTCCGCATATTTGATATCGAGATCAATATATTTAAATTAAGTCTTACATTTGGTATCAGAGCTTTTTAAACCTCTGCCTTATTTTGTGAATCAAAGTTTCTCTTTTCAAGCAATTTATGCCGCGTGTTTTTCGTTTTCAGTTTTTCGGATCTCAGGTTTCGATTTTTTTGCTCAGTTCTGATTTTTGTTCACGAAATTGAGCAGAAGCCATTAAACCTATCTCAGATTCTGATTTTTTGCGGAAACAAAATGGCCTCTTTCTTTTCTATTAAAGATTTCTTTCTGGCATTAAAGGTTTTCCCGGATTTTTTTCTGGTATTAAAGAGACAGCATTAAAGAAAGGAAGAGAAAAGAAATGTAGCATTAAAGAAAGAAAAAACTAAAGAAAGGAAATGCAGCGGAAACGTGGCTTCCATAACCACATGCGGTGACATATTAAAAAAAGAGAAAAACGTGGCCTGTTTCGGTTTTAGCTTTTCTCGCTTATGGTCTTTCCGTTCTCTCACGGATTTAAAATCTGGATTGGTTGAATTTTAAATGCATTTATTATATGTTTAATGTTTTATTAAATCATGTAACATGATTTGTTTTTATCATTTGTTTCTTAAGTTTAAATTTTTGTATTAAAATACGCCTCCTGAGTCTCTATGCCTACGGTGTTTTGCATAGACTGGCCCAAGGGAATAATGAGCTACGGCCGGACGTGTTTTAATTAACAAAAATTTTTCTTAAGATGATAATTTTAAAATTCATTAAATAGATAATTGAAATGTTGTCTCCTGTTCTGCATACTAGATTTATTCTATGCATGAATTTGGTGGTAGTGAAAATCACAGTGCAAATCCTTTCAAGGTCTGATTGGTCAGTTGGTGTCTAGAAAGGTAAAGAGATTGTGGTTACTTAATTGGTTCTGTTGACTGACCTAAGGAAAGCAACGGGGGGACCCCACTTCTCTTTCACTGGCCTGGCCAATTTGACTAACTCAGATCTTGATTTGGAAATGTTACGTTGATTAAGATCACTACCTAATAATCATGCTAAATTGGTTAATCTATATGCATATAATGAATTCAATGTCTTGTGATCAATATGATTTTGATTAATTGAGGAGTAGCCACAGCATCTTTGATTAATCAAAATTATATATTGAGTTGCAAAGATCACATAAGGTTAGATGACATTAATTGTGACTAATTATATTAATGTAATGAATCTTATCCCACAGGAATTTTTGTTGCACTAATATAATTAATTAGGATGCGATAACAAATTATTTTCTTAATTACCCACAGGAATTAAGAAAGGAATATAATTTGTTAGTCACATCATTAAGTTAATGAGTCTATTTGAGTATAATAACTTAGCCCACAGGTAGTTATTGTATGTTATTGATTCATGTTATTGCATGTTTACATTGGTAAAACATGACATCAAGTTATATGCCTCAAATTCAATTACATGAACATGATTTTATTTTTATGCAGCTATTTTGCCTGTTAATATTTCTGATATGAAATGTGATGTTCCCGATTTAAGTGGTGATAATTATAAATTATGGAAGGAGAGAATTCTTCTTCAATTAGGGTGCATGGATATTGACTATGCTATCAGGAAGGATGAACCACATTCAGTTACATCTACTAGCACTCAGGCTGAGATTGCTGCATATGAACGATGGGAACGGTCCAATCGCCTCAGTATGATGTTCATACGTACTAAAATTTCTGCTAGTATACGTGGTTCAATTCCTGAGTGCAAAAATGTTAAGGAACTTCTGAAGGCTATTGATGCACAATTTGAGTCTTCAGATAAGGCAATGGCTAGCATCCTAATGACAAAATTATCATCAATGAAGCTCACTACGGTTGGAGGTGTGCGTGAGCACATCATGAAGATGAGGGACATTGCGGCTCAGTTGAAATCCCTAGAGGTTGAGATGTCAGAATCTTTCTTAGTGCACTTTATTTTGAGCTCACTCCCACAGCAGTATAGTCCCTTCAAAATATCTTACAACACACATAAGGACAAATGGTCAATTAATGAACTTCTGACCATGTGTGTTCAAGAGGAAGGGAGGCTGATTTTAGAAATGGAGAAAGTGCACATTTAGTCACTCAGAGAAAGACTAAAGCTCCCAAAGCCAAACGCAAAGGAAAGGGTAAAGTATCCATCCATACAGAAGACAAGAAGGAGTCCAAGTGCTTCTTTTGCAAGAAGAAAGGGCATATAAAGAAAGATTGTCTCAAATTCAAAGCTTGGCTTGACAAGAAAGGTACTCTAACCTCATTCGTATGTCATGAATCCAATTTGGTTATATGTCATAACACATGGTGGATTGATTCTGGTTTTACAATCCATGTTTCAAATACCTTGCAGGGTTTTCTAAATCAAAGGAAACCATTGGGAAGTGAACAAACATCTATTCAGAAAACAAGATGGGTTCACATGTGGAAGCAATTGGGACGTGCAGACTTATTTTACATTCTGGTTTTGTTTTGGATTTGGAAAAGACATTTTATATTCTAAGTTTCTCTAGAAATTTGATTTCAGTGTCAAGGCTTGTACCAGCAGGATACTCCTTTAATTTTAATAAAAGCTCTGTTGATTTTTTTATAAATCTAAGCTTATTGGGAATGGTACACTGTCAGACAATCTTTTTCAAATTAATTTGAAAAATAATACCACCTATAATGTGATGCACGCCCAAACTGGTATGAAAAGATGTGTTATAAATGAGAATTCCTCTATTTTGTGGCATCGGAGATTAGGTCATATCTCCATTAAGAGAATTAAAAGATTAGTAAAAGATGGAGTACTTGATACTCTTGATTTTACTGATTTTAGCACTTGTGTGGATTGCATAAAGGGAAAGCAAACCAACAAGTCCAAGAAAGATGCCAAGAGAAGTTCAAAAATACTGGAGATCATACATACGGATATATGTAGCCCAGATATGGATTCGTATGGTCAGAGATACTTCATCTCATTTATTGATGACTATTACCGATATATGTATCTCTACCTACTTCATAATAAGAACGAAGCATTAGATGCCTTTAAGGTATTTAAGGCAGAAGTAGAGAAACAATGCGGCAAGCAAATTAAAATCGTGAGGTCAGATAGATGTGGAGAATATTATGGTAGATACACTGAGAATGGACAAGCACCTGGTCTGTTTGCTCGGTTTCTTGAAGAAAATGGAATTGTTGCACAATACACCATGCCAGGGTCTCCTGACCAAAATGGTGTAGCTGAAAGGAGAAACGGACATTATTGGACATGGTAAGGAGCATGATTGTCAGCTCTAACTTACCTAAATCCTTGTGGACTGAAGCTCTTAAAACTGCTGCGTATATATTGAATCGGGTTCCAACCAAGGCTGTTTCCAAAACGCCATTTGAGTTATTTAAAGGTTGGAAACCAAGTTTGCAACATATACGTGTTTGGGGATGCCCATCTGAAGTAAGAGTCTATAATCCATAAGAAAAGAAACTAGACCCAAGGACTATTAGTGGATACTTTATTGGATATGCTGAGAAGTCCAAGGGTTATAGATTTTATTGTCCATCTCACAGCACTAGGATTGTGGAATCAAGAAATGCAAAATTTCTTGAGAATGACTTGATCAGTGGGAGTGATCAATCTCAGTATTTGGCTTCTTCTGAGAAAGATCATTCAGTTATTCCAGCTTCCACTTCAAGTGAGGGATTGGTTGTTATTTATAGCACTCCTCAAACTCAATTAAGTGCCCAACAACCAGTCATTGAGATTTCACAAGCTGATGGTAATCTAGAAGATCGTGTTGTTCATCAACAATCTAGAAGTTGTGCAAGATACTCCTCAAGAGGTCATTGACACAACATTAAGAAGATCAACTAGAATAAAGAATTCAGCAATTCCTAGTGATTATGTTGTGTATCTACATGAATCTGACTATAACATTGGAGCCGAAAATGATCCTGAAACGTTTTCACAAGCCATGAGTTCTAAGGAATCAAACTTGTGGTTCAATGCCATGAAGGACAAGATGGAATCTATGGCATCTAATCGAGTCTGGGATCTTGTTGAGTTGCCTGATGGTGTAAAAGCCATTGGATGTAGATGGATCTTTAAAATAAAGAAAGACTCACAAGGCAACATTGAAAGATATAAAGCAAGACTTATTGCCAAAGGATTCACTCAGAGGGAAGGAATCGACTACACGGAGACATTTTCTCCCGTATCTAAGAAAGATTCTCTCCGAATAATTATGGCATTGGTAGCTCATTTTGATTTTAAGTTACATCAAATGGATGTGAAGACCGCATTCCTTAATGGAGATCTAGAGGAAGAGGTTTACATGAAATAGCCTGAAGGATTTTCTCTGGTGATGGTGAGCATTTGGTTTGCAAGCTTAAGAAATCCATATATGGATTGAAACAAGCCTCACGTCAGTGGTATTTAAAATTTCATGATGTGATCTCTTCCTTTGGTTTTGAAGAGAACATCATGGATCAATATATATACCAGAAGGTTAGTGGAGCAAAATTTATTTCTTGATCCTATATGTGGATGACATTCTACTTGCAACCAATGATAAAGGGTTGCTATATGAGGTGAAACAATTTCTCTCCAAAAATTTTGATATGAAAGATATGAGTGAGGCATCTTATGTCATTGGCATTAAGATCCATAGAGAAAGATCTCGAGGCATTTTGGGATTGTCTCAAGAAACTTATATCAATAAAGTCTTGGAGAGATTTCAGATAAAAAATTGTTCACCAAGTGTTGCACCTATAGTGAAGGGTGACAAGTTCGCTTTGAACCAGTGCCCTAAAAATAAATTTGAATGGGAACAGATGCACAACATTCCATATGCTTTAGCTGTTGGAAGCCTAATGTATGCTCAGGTTTGCACAAGACCTGACATTGCATTTGCAGTAGGAATGTTGGGAAGATATCAGAGTAATCCAGGTTTAGACCACTGAAGAGCTGCTAAAAAGGTCATGAGGTATCTTCAAGGGACCAAGGACTACATGCTCATGTATAGATAAACTGATCATTTGGAGATAGAGGGCTACTCAGATTCGGACTTTGCTGACTGCGTTGATTCTCGGAAATCAACATCAGGATTTATATTTATGTTAGCTGGTGGAGCCATATCATGGAGGAGTGCAAAGCAGACTTTGACTGCTACCTCTACTATGGAAGCGAGTTCGTTGCTTGTTTTGAGGCTACATCGCAAGGTGTATGGTTGAAGAGTTTCATCTCAGGGCTTAGAATTGTTGACTCTATTACTAGGCCAATTAAACTGTACTGTGACAATTCAGCTGCTGTATTTTTGGCTAAAAACCATAAGAGTGGTAGTCGAAGTAAACATATCGACATTAAGTATTTAGCCATAAGAGAACGTGTTAAAGAAAACAAAGTGGTCATAGAACATGTTAGCATTGAATTGATGATAGCTGATCCTTTGACTAAAGGCATGCCAATTAAGAATTTTAAGGATCATGTGATAAGAATGGGAGTTGGTTCCATGATATAATTGTATGGATAACAATTTGTACAAAGAAACTCTTATTTTAATTAATTGTTTATTTCTCATTCAGGTGTACACGTTATATGACTTTTGAGAAATGACAAACTTTTCTTTTGGACTCTGAATAAACATATGGTTTATTCATTATGTTATGTTGTCACATTTGGAATAGTGGTAAAGAAATTGAATGCATTGTAATACATAAAGATAATACTCAATTATAGAGGACCTATCGCTATGATTCATGTATTTAGTTTCTTGTTCAGTGTTGATAAAATATACGGACCAAGTGGGAGAATGTAATAACCCGTCGCTTTTAATGGTCCTTATTTTATTACTATCGTTTCACTAATTAAGAAGTGATAACAGCCCCCCTTAAATGTTGAACGCTTGCTTGATGGGAGCATGCGGTGAAGGGATTTGAGTATAAATAGGGAACCCTTCCTAAGGCTTTTAACAAGGTTATCGAAAGAAAAACCAAACAAGCGGAGGCATTGAGTCCCTGATCAAGAGCACATCCTGAGGGCATACACCATCAGAGTGCGATGGCTCATTGATTGGAAGAACTCAATCAAGATCAATCGAGAGGAGGAAGATCAATCCAGATATATCGAGAGGAGGAGGAAGATCAATCAAGATCCATCGAAGGAGGAAGATCAAGATCCCTATAGAGAAGGAACATCAAGATCCCGTGCAGCTGATTCAAGGAAGATCAAATTTCTTACCCTCATCGGAAAGAACATTAATAATAATGGCTGGAGGTATTTATCGATCATAATAAATATATTGATACCGTATTTCCGCATATTTGATATCGTGATCAATATATTTAAATTAAGTCTTACATGAACAACTAGCATCTTAGTCAGCGTTGCTGCTGCCTCGTCTAAAGGAATTGTCACTTCATAATTGTTACAAGTTGAGAGCTCTTCCTAATGTCTTTAAGCAGGCCACCATGATGCAAAACTTGCGTATTATTAAAGCTGAGGAGCTGAGAGGAGTAGAGAACCTTCCTTTTTTATCCAATCAGCTACACATCCAATGGTCTAATTGTTTGGAAAAGATCTCAAATTTACCTGCTCTAAAGAGACTACAGATATGTGGTTGCTCAGCATTGAGGATCGTGGAGAATCTGAATGCACTGCAATGCCTGGAGTTGTATGATACATCCATGGACAGCCTTCCGGAGTGGATTTTGGGACTTCTCCAAGAACGACAGCACCATCATCAAGACAAACTTGAGTTGATCCTGGATTGCAATGTCCTCCTGCTTGCGAGGTGCCTCAGGGGACGCCCAGACTGGTCCATCATCCAACAGTTCTCTCGAGTCAGTGCCAAAGCTTCCACCAACACTGGAGAAGCTCGTCTACATTATTATCTACATTATACCAAGGTACCTTTTAGCTACCAAACCAACCTTAGAGAGTCTGATGGCTCAAATGATGAATCTGATGGTTCAAACGATGAGTGTGATGGCTCAAATGATGAATCTGATGGCTCAAACGATGGATCTGATGGTTCAAACGATGAGTGTGATGGCTCAAACGATGAGTAGAGTCTTTCTCCACAACATTTTATTTTCTATGAAAGGTGCTTCTTAGCTCATCTGGTACCTTGTTACTGAATGTTGTCATGCATCAACTTTATTTCTCACTTTCCTATCAGTGTTCCCTATGTAATTTCTATATACTGGACTTTCAAAGGAATCCATTATCAGTGAAACATGTTAGAAGGCATAGAGAGCTGCTGTAAGTTAAGTTCTGAGGACTCTTCAGAGTTGGAACAAATTAATTGTAATGTCTCTATCTTCAGCACGCTTTTTTATGCAAAAATGGATTCAAAATCTTTAAGTTGACTGTTGACCTCCTGGACAGAGGTCTATGCTATAAAGTTGCCTGGTAATTTTCTAGGAACAAGTGGGTAGTTAATTGATTGATTTGTAACTTTACAACTTGAAAATAGAAACATAGTTTTGCTCCATAACCAAAAGCCACTCTGCTTCAACCCCCAGCATCTTTTGAAGCTCTCTGAGGATCTCCTGAAGGGTTCCTATAATTGACCTTTGTTCTCTTAGAAAGCTTTGCCAAACCGATTTAGATTTTTGAAATAAACATTGTCCCTTCATGAAGGGAAGATCAGCTGCAGAAGAGATTCATGTCATGAGTAGATGATTTATAAGATATTGATATCAGATGATAAAGTTATTGAAATTTATTCACGTCCTTGTGGAGCAAAACTGCACTGTTATTGAAATTTACAAGCTCTACAAAAGGGAGTGGTAAATGAAAGTGCCACAGCCATTAAATTGTGATCCTTCCTTCTAAGAGGCCAATCAGCACGAGAGATCAAGCAATGCAGACCAAACATGGGAGAAATCAAGCATATCTTTATATAGTGCTCCCAGCATCCATGCTACCATGCTTGTACTTTCATGGGAATCACCATCTAGTCATGAGGGTTGATCATAAAAACAATGAGTAATATAGACTTTGAATGGAATCCCAATTCTAGTCTAGTAGGGTAGCCCTACACGCTCCACATGCGATTAGACTTATTCCAGAACTTGTACATCAACTTTGGCAAGATCTAAGAGTGTGCATATAGATCAAGAGTCACTGAATTGATTTCCAAAGGATGGTAGAGGACTTTGGATATTCCTTTTGGGTAATTGGAAGAAGCATCTAACCCCATGGTTATGCAAGAAAAGCATTGGGCTCGATGTGGTGGTACAGGTATGTTGCCTTGGGAAATCTGGGCTTCATCTATTACAGGAAACCAAATTTGGTTTTGCAACCAAGTTGTTTAGGCATAATACAAGTCATCCGGATGAAAATGTATCAACATATAAAATATTTCAAGAACAGCAGCAAGATTAATGGAAGAGTCTTAGTACCATATTCTGTCCAGATGAAACCCATAAATTAAACTCCGCTTGGGCTGCTCTTGGATCTAAGGGATCAAGCATACATATCGGGAGAAAAAATGAAAGAAAAATATAAATCCAACCATAGGCAAATAGGAACACTAAAAGAAGAGATGAGAGATTATGACTAGTTTTTGGCTTGAAATATATATATATATATATATATATATATATATATATATGGAGAAAGTAATAACAGAACGATGAATATAGTTGATCAGTTGATGACTTATGGAATGGAACTATGGTAGATTATGAATGAAAATCATCTATATAGTTTGCAGGTTTAGATCTCAATGGGCCGGATTCACTTTAGATCTAATTACATTCGTACACATACTCATGTCTGATTATAGAGAAGGCTCAATTGCAAATTCAGGTTTAAAGCTAGATCTCGAGGGACATTAGATCAAAATTTTCAATGCAATGAGACATATTTTTTAAGAGGCAACAAAAGTGCATGTAAGAGAGAGAGAGAGAGATGGACTGTACTACTAAGGGTTATTTAGCGTGAACATTTTCATGTAAATTTTTTAAAATATTTGCCATATGAAATTCCAATGTTTGAAGTACAATCAATTACTTTAAAATTTTCATTGAAATATAATTTAAGGAATATAAGATTAATAAGTGAAGAGGTGTTAATCTTTTTTTTTTTTTTTTTTTTTTTTTTTTTTTTTTTGTTACAGCCGGGCGATCACACCATTCTGGCGCGAGTCAAGCCCGAAGCATCAGAGTACAAAATTTGCTGTAATAAAACAGGACAAGGAATCCCATGATGCCAAATCCACCGGCCAGGGTTGCGAGCGACAGCAGCAGCAACATAATCAGCCGCAGCGTTGGCTTCCCGATAAATATGCTGAATCTGAAAAGCACTAGTAGACTGAAGAGTGACTAAAATGTCTTTAACCAGGGGATTAAGGCCAGAATAGAAGTCTCCCGCTTAATCCATCTGATAATCGTAAGTGAGTCACCCTCAAGAATCAGTCGACTGTAGCCCAAATTCCGAACAGCATGAGTGATACCAGCCCATGCCGCCTGTAGCTCCGCCATAGGAACCGAAATATCAATAGAGCTATGACCGCCAGCAGCTATCAACTGCCCATTCGATCCTCTGATGACAAAACCTGATCCAGCAGAACGGTCAGAGACAGAGCCGTCAAAGTTCACTTTGACATAACCTGGAGGAGGGGACACCCAAGAAATGAAAACCGTAGTACGGTTCGCTGCCGAAGCAGCAGGGGAGTCCCAGTGGCCAGGTTCGTCAATGTGAACAGGAAGGTAACAGCGAGTGTACTCCTGAGCATGAGAGAGAGCACGTCGGATGATCGCCTGGGTAGAGACCGTCTCCTCAGCAAAGACAATCTTATTCCTGGTCAACCAGATATGATAAGCCACGTATGCAGATAATACACCCAGAGAACAAGATCCATACTGAGAAGGCGTCCGAAGAGCATTCAGGAAGGAAAGCCGGATTGGACCATCCTGTAGCATCCATGGGTTAAAATTGATCATCTGCCATATCTGAGTTGCACGAGAACATAAAAATAGAACATGGTCAATAGATTCGTCCTGCATCCCACATATCGGACAGAGAGGTAATATGGAGAGACCCCGACCAGCCAAAAGAGAACAAGTAGGTAAGCGATCCCACTTGATCTTCCACAAGAATAGCTGAATTCTTGGGTGAACAGGCAATCTCCAAATCCAAGCAGCATCTCTAATGCCATCTTCCTGAGGGCGGAATCTGGCCACCAAATCTCTAGTAGGAGCATAAGGAAGACAGGATCGACGCCACAGTCTATGATCCGGCCCGGCACTAATAGGTAGAGGCATGGCCAAAATCCTATGAGCAAGCTCCACTCCAAATAACCGTAGAACCATGGAAGTGTTCCAAGTAGCACTCTCCTGACTGATCAGAGAAGAGACATGCAAAGTGGGATGTACTTCCGAGCTAATAAAAGTCGGCCATCGAGATAAGGGAAGATCAGCTATCCAAGAGTCCTGGACGACATCAACTGACCTCCCATCCCCTATCATCCAGTGAATATCAGTCATGACAGTCGGGGCGGCCCGGCAGATTGCACGCCATAAACAGGAACAACCACGAGGAATAATAACATCCAACCCCGAAGACCAACCACCATATCTACCCCGCATGACTGTACTCCATAAGCAATGAGGGTCCAACAGGAATCTGGAAGCATGCCGAGCAATGATAGCCTCTCGACAGAGCACCAGGGATTGAATCCCCAACCCACCTTCACTTATCGGCAAACAGACCATGTCCCAGGCCAGTAAATGAATACCATGACCTCCCTGCATCGATGCCCACAAGAAGTCCCTAATACGTCTCTCAATCCGACGAAGGAATAAAGTCGGAATCAGAGCATTGGATAACAAATAGATAGGGAGCGATGTAAGGATGGAACGAATTAAGGAGATACGTCCCATCATAGAAAGGCCCGACACCTGCCACCGATCCATCCTAGCAGAGATCCGGCGCTCAAGGTCTCCAAAGTCCTGCTGCGTGGGCCGACGTCCCGTGAGAGGGGTGCCTAGATAGGTCAGGCGATCTGCAACAGTCGAAATCCCTAACAACAGAGAAATAGTAGCACGACAGCGGGGAGAAACAGAGGGGCTGAAACAGAGGATGGATTTCTGTAAGTTGATCCTTTGACCCGATGCCCGACAATAACCCTGAATGATAGCCGAATAGGTGGTTGCATTTTGAACAGAAGCTGGGCTAAGCAGGATGCAGTCGTCAGCGAAGAGAAGGTGGGTTAGAGGAGGTCCTTGAAGCCCCGGCATGTATGGTTGTAATAAAGATCCTCCAACCGCCTGATTAAGAGCACGAGACAGGTCGTCGGCGCATAGAACAAACAGAAATGGAGAGAGCGGACATCCTTGTCGGAGACCAACATTAGAGGAAAAGAACTCAGTCGGACTACCATTAATGATGATAGAAAAGGTGGGCCCTTGGACACATGCCATAATCCATTCAATGAAATGATCATCAAACCCAAACGCCTGTAAAGACTGACGCAGAAAAATCCAGCTCATCCTGTCATAAGCTCTCTCCATATCCAACTGAACAGCCATAAGAGATTGCCGACGAGAAGCGCGCTGGAGGTCATGCATGAATTCCTGAGCAATGAGAGCATTATCTGAGATGCTGCGACCACGTATAAAGGCACCCTGCTCCATAGAGATAATCCTTGGAATCAGCCCCTGCATACGAGTAACAATAATACGGGCGCAAACTTTATAGAGAGTGGTACATAAACTTATCGGCCTATAATGTTGAGGAAGCAGAGCATTAGCTTTCTTTGGGATCAGAACAAGAAATGTCCTCTGCCAATCCGGAGGAATATGTCTGGAAGAGAAAACATCCTGAATAGCCAAGGTAACATCCTGCCCAACAATATCCCAGTAGAAGCGGAAGAAATAAGGCGGGAAACCATCAGGTCCCGGGGCTTTATCAGGACCCAAAGCCCAAACAGCATTACGAATCTCCTCCGGCAATACCTCCCTAGTCAAGCTAGCATTCTCGCTATCCGAGACTCTAACATCCCGAGTGCCAGTGATAATGGGAGAGTCAGAGCCAGAGACTTCCGACCAGCGAGACTGAAAGAAATGAAGAACCTGCTCTCTAATAGCCTCGTCATCCTCCAGAATAGTACCCTCTGCATCACAAATACGCCTGATACGATTGACCGCACGCCTGGCAACAGTGGCCTTTGATTATTAACAATAAAGAATTATCATGAAATTTTGATTCTTCCCACTCCAAACAACCACTTATTTTCTTGTATTATTTGGTAGGAAATCACCCACTTATTCCTATACCTTAGGAAGCAATGTAGCAATGGGATAAAAGAATAGAAATTATTATTTCATGGACTTATATATATATATATATATATATGCTGTCATGCTACATTGCATTCTACCTAAGGATTAGGGCCCTATGTTAATTGCATTGTAATGAAAATTCTGTTTACCAAAAGTTTGTTTTTGATCTTTTATTTTATAGATATTTATTTTTAGTCCTAAGTTATGTTGATTAAAACAAATAATTTATTAAATAATGATGTATCAAGAAACTTAGTAGTATTCATAAAAATAACTTATATTTGTTTAGAACAACAAGAAAGCTTGCAAAATGTTCTTTCACAAATATGCTATTATAAAAGTATAGGATCTTTGTTTGAGCTAAAATTATTATAGAAAATCCTAGCTAACTATGTATAGCCGAGCAACTCAAATCACATAAAAACTTATTTTCCTTTGCCTTCAATATTTTCTCAATTCTTTCAACTAAATCTTAATCAAACTAAACTACTCATGTAGGTCTCAATCAAACTAATCATCCACGGTTGATCTCGACAGCCGCATCTCGTCTCACCTTTTATTTCTCTTTATTATCTTGAAACATTATTATTTTTTTAATAAATTCCCATTTATAATGTTTCCTAAAATATCAATATATAATTTTAATAAGCAATTTGAGAATGATAAGTATATTGAATAAAATTAAAAAATTAACTCAAAATTCAGGTTCAGATGGTCTACTTAAATTTTATTTCATACTTTTATTTTTTTTTCTTAACCATATTTTAAACACTTAAATACAACTAATCAATTGATCTAAACCGCAAATTTGACCTGTTCCTTATCATACTTAACCCCACCTCCTGATCATACTTAACCCCACCATACTAAACAAGCAATGCTGCTAGATCTGATATATTTTTTATAAAGCCAATCATCTGCACTGATCAACTAATATTATATCTAGATTTTCTGAACATAAAGTCAGATTGGGTTAGACTTGACTAAGCTCAAATCTTGCCCAACCTGTTTTCAGCCCCATGTGGCAAGACAATGGAGGTGGTAAAAATGCTAGTGGAAAGAATTGAAGGATGAAGGATGAAAGATGATGCATTCGATTGGTTTAACTGAATAACCATATTTATATTAAAATAATGAGCTATATTTTTACAAAATTTCTAATAATATTTATACAGAATTTTTAAAAAAAATTCAGTCCAATCAAAGATCAACACTGATGTTTAAATAGAAAAATAATAGGTTAGGGATGCAGCAAGCAAATAAGTTAAATAAAAAAAAAATCTCTTCTAGAGAATCTCTCATGTTTGGTACGAAGTTGCAACAAAATCATCCCATCCCTTGCTTCCTTTTTCGTTCATACATATGCTCAGGCTCCAAATTGGAACACTGTTTATGGATGCGAGAGCCTGTGTTTCTCAAACAAAAGCAGTGCCCCAACACGAGTGTACACCTACTTCGCCTGTTCCACCCGGCAGGAGATATGGTAGCAGGCCTTCAATGATCGTCACAATAATCTAGATTCTCTCTCAAGATAACAAATCCTTCCAATATTGGTGTGAGTGGAATGTATCTGCATACATGAACAAAGTTTTAACACATAGAAGCAGAAAGATAACCATTAAACAAAAATGAAAACAAAGACATGCAATCCAGGGCTCATTGTGTTATATCGCACTTTTCTGTGGCCAACTCAGCTCGTTCGCCAGCTGTTAGTAAGACAGGAGTAGAATGTGTCTGGAATCCCATAATAGTCTTCGGTCGTCCTGCCAGGCCAACCACATCAACAGCCTGACCCACTTGTGAGTGGTAAGGCGAAAGTGTTAGCAAACCCTTTCCCATGTGTACAAGACCTTGAGCAATTCTCACCTGCATATAGATATTTGGTAAATGGCGTGACTAGAAAATAACAAGAGTAGCTAAAATACAAAGGACAAGGATGCCTCTGCTTACACAGAAGATATGCCCAGGCCCAGCTTCTTTGTAGTAATAACTTGAAAGGTTGCGAAGCATGCCAGCTATCCGAGCATTATTGGTGCCTGCACCGATCAAGCCCAACGAGATGATTGTTGCCTGTAGAACAAATGTTAGTTTGGAAGTCATGGCTTGATAAAATAAGATGAAGTGAATCACCATCTAGGGGAACGAACCATAGACACGTCACCATCTGTGTCATGAGTCTGCTTAGTGTGTCCATGACATTGACCTGATCAAACAGAACTTCATAAGCCATAAAACAATAAACCATGACAGAATATTAATCTTTGATTTATAGCTAGTTTGCTCACCCAGCCATTATGGTATCTCCAACAAGGCCTCAAGATAGTTTCATGGCCTGACGAGTCAATAAATAGCACACGTCAAGAATTCTCAGGGTACCAAGGGGGGGAATCATTCTTACATTGATACATTAAAGCAAAAATTGGGGAGCAGAGAAGCAGCAGCAGACTCCCGCTTCATTGATTTTCTTACTCTACTCGTCAATTCCAAACTATGTGGCAGAGCATCATATATAGAGAGATGAGGTGTCTAAAAATACATTTACTTTTTAACAAAAACAACAGCTTTCAGTCCACCGTGCAGTGCCTAAAATCAGCTGCATCAGCTCAACCAACAACCATATATAAATCAAATCAATAACCAATAATCATAACAGGATGTGGGTGCCCACCTTTACCTTAGTGTGAAACTACAATAGCAATAATAATGTAACAAATTTGAAAAGCTGACATTTATAAGATTGACCTACCTTTGGATTAGATATGCATAGTATTCCAAGAGCGAGAGGTACTGCCCGTCTAATGTTCTGCTCTCCATATTACATGAGATGTTCCAGAGACCGGATAGCCATATCAAGATCCAATTCTTCAGCCATTGCAATAAGAGCAAGTCCCAGGACAGCATGTCCCTGATGAGTCTCGTCCTTGTCTAGATGCTGAGCACAGTACCCCAAAAGCTTCTGGACCTGTATTATGAGAAATTGATGATGCTCATAAGCTGACTTGACTCAATGAAAATAATGCTGCAATATGGTTTAACACAGATATGATAAAACACCTTATCCTCTGTTTGGATGGAGAGAAAACTAGGGAGGAAAGAAAACTAGAAGGAAAAACAGGAGAGAAAATGAAATTTACCTTGTTTGGATGGAGAAAAAGTAGGGAGGAAAGAAAACTAGAGGGAAACAGAGGAAAAAAAGTGGTGGGCCCTACATAAAAGTTTTCTCTCGAAACGGAGAGATTTTGGAGAGAAAACTCAAAAGTGCTCTTTCATTTTTTTTTATTCCAATATTGACCCTTCCAAAAAACAACCGATGTATTTTTTAATCATCTATAATAAGGATATTATTGTCATTGTAAATTATTAACTTTTCTCCTCTCTATTTTCCTCCCACTCATCCAAAAGGAGAAAATATTTTCTCTTCAATTTTCTTTCCTTCCACTTTTCTCTCCTTTTAGTTTTCTTTCCTTCCACTTTTCTCTCCATCCAAACAGAGCATTAAGAACATTTCCTGTTCCAGCATATGCCAAGGACAAGAGTGTGACATCACAATATTTCCTAATTTTTTATTAAATGTCTTGGAAACCTCTGCGGTAGCTTCAACACGATCCTGCAGACAAAATGTTAAACTAGAACGTAAGAACATGACAGAACATACTTGTCAACCATGTGAAATAAATATTGCAATCAATAACATAACAATTTCCACAGCATAAAGGTAATATCTACAGCTAAGATAATTTTGTCACTGCGATTGAACATGAATTTCTGGAAAAATAAGAAACCAACAAACCACATCGAAAGTTTTCTCCCTCATAAAAAGACAAAAGAAAAGAGAAGAAAACTTTGTAGATTAAGAGATGAATCATGCTGCCCTTCACCGCATACACACACAATAAGAAAAAAAGAAAGACAAAATTATGAACGTTCTACACCTGGATCCTAAGCTAACGTATGAAACCATCCAAATCACTAACCAAGATCATGAACAAGGCAACTGTTAGTCTTGCCATGAAACCAACACAGCCATTGCACGAATATAATCTAGCAAGTTCAGTCTTTCTTTTCTTTTTCTTCTTTTGGGTGAGAAAGCAAACATGCAATCAAAGCTCATGCAACTAGAGAGCTATCCGCTAATAAAAAAAAAATCATGATCCTTTTTTCTTACATAAAAAGAAGTGACCACAATGATATACAATTTTTCACCAAAAAGAAATTGTGGACCAAGTTGTTATGGATGGAGATTAATTTCATCAAGAGGAAGCCCCAAATCAGAGTTCACAAGAAGGAATTGGCAAATCAGTCATTATCCAAAAGTAACAAACATGAGATTTGGATAGATTTTGGGGAGTTATTTGAGGATGTTTTGGTCATTATCCAAAAGCAAACATGAGATTTGGATAGATTTTGGGGAGTTAGTTGAGGATGTTTTGGCCATTATCCAAAGTCACCGAAGGGAGCTTTTGGAGGAGGATTTGAGGCTCATCTCAGCTGCAACCGCCCGTCACAAATCTCGTGTGGAGGTTTTTTTTTTGGGAGTTATGAATGTGTAAAATAAATTGGAGGCTCAGTGAGGACCTCTCTGTGTGCAGCAGAGAGGAAAAAAAAGGGGTTCTGTAATCTTTTAGTGAGATCATAAGAGTTTCTGAGAGTGTGTTTTAAGGGCTTGTACCTGATTCAACTCTTAGTGAAGCCTTGCAGATCCTGTGCTGCGTGGACGTAATCCAGTTTGGGTAAACCACGTAAAATCTCGTCTCTCGCTGTTTCTTTTGGATTTTGGTTCCTATTATTATTCTATGTGTTGATTTTGATTATATCACAACTACGTGCTTGGCCGTACTAATAGCAATCTTATTAGAAATATTTGTTGTATTCCCTATCAAATTGGGATCAGAGCTTGGTTTTCTTCATATTATTATGGTCGAACAAATCAACAAAGAGATAGCAGAAGATAAGATCAAAATTAAGAAATTCAATGGTCACAATTTCGGATGGTGGAGGATGCAAATTGAAGACTACCTATATCAGAAGGATCTTTACCTTCCATTTGAGGAAAAGAAGCCAGATTCAATGAACGACTCAGATTGGATGATTCTGGATAGAAAAGCCCTGGCCATGATCAGATTGTCGTTGACACCTCAAGTGGCGTATAATATTGCAAAGAAAAAGACCACCGTGGATACGATGACCACTTTAATAAAGTTGTATAAAAACCTTCCACCTCAAACAAGATATTTCTCATGAAAAAGCTCTTCAATTTGAAGATGGCTGAGAATAGTTCAGTGACGGAGCATCTGAACGAGTTCAACTCGATGATTAATTAATTAGAGTTGGTCTCTGTTGCTTTTGATGATTCATTCAGGGTGCTTCTTTTCTTATGTTCCTTGCCAGAGAGTTGGGACAATTTTGTGATGATAGTCAGCAACTCGGTATCAGGTATCCTTACATTCAATGATGCAGTTAGTTGTATATTGAATGATGAGATGAGAAGAAAGGTTGTGGGTGGGACTTATAAAGTACTGCACTCATGGTGGATACCAGAGGAAGATCACAAGAGAGGAAGAAGTCAGAGAAAGGCTAGTCCAAGAGCAGAGGAAAGTCCAAAGGGAGATTTTCCATGAAGTGTTGAAACTGCGGGAAGAAAGGTCACATGAGCAAGGATTGTTGGGGTAAGAAGAAGGAAAAAGGTGCAGAGAGCAAGATAGAAGGTCAGGAAGCAAATGTTGTGAGTACTATTGAGCAAAAATTTGAGGATGTGTGCCTGTCAGCCGGCGATGGGTAAACTCAGATCTGTGGTTTGTAGACTCAGGGGCTTCTTACCATTGCAGCTCAAAGAGACACCTATTTTTGGATTTTATCCAAGGAGATTTTGGTCATGTCACAGTTGGCAATGGACAGCAGTGCAGAATTGTTGGTAGAGGAACAATTGTACTGAAGCCAGTGACAAGCGGAGAATTGAGACTTGCACAAGTCAGATACATCCCAGAGTTAAAGAAAAACCTAATTTCTATTAGTCAGCTTGATGTTGAGGTTATGTATCCGTTTTTGGTAATTCTCATGGAAAATTACTAAAGGGTCTATGGTTGTTGTCAAAGGGAAGCGGATAGGCACTCTCTACTTCTTGGCAGATAGTGAGAGTTTAGTTTCAATGGCAGCAGGAGACACGGGTACAGTGACTACATTATGGCATAGGAGGCTCGGTCATCTTAGTGAGAAAAACTTGAATATTCTACACAGGAGAGAGCTTCTACCTAGGCTAAAGAAGGTAAATCTAGAGTTTTGTGAAGAGTGTATCTATGGTAAGCAGAAAGTAGTGAGTTTTTAGTTAGCAAGAACTCAGAAGAAGACTGAAAGGCTGGAGTTGGTTCATTCAGATGTCTGGGTCCAACACCAGTGGCATCATATGCAGGCAATAAGTACTTTGTCACGTTTATAGATGATTTTAGCAGGAAAGTCTGGGTGTTTGCTATGAAAGAAAAGTCTGAGGTCTTTGGCATCTTCAAGAGATGGAGAGTCATGTGTGAAAGCCAGACTGGAGCAAGTCTCAAGTGTCTCAAAACAGATAACGGTGGTGAATACTGCAGCAGAGTTTGATGTCTACTGCGCAGAGCATGGAATCAGAAGGATCATGACCGTCCCAGGGACACCAGAGCAGAATAGTATGGCAGAAAGAATGAACAGGACCATTCTTGAGAGAGAGAGGAGTATGAGGTTTGACTCAGGTCTACCTACATATTTTTAGACGGCAGCACTAGACACTGCAGTGTATTTGATCAACAGGAGTCCATCTAGTGCATTGGATGGTAGGATTCTAAGGAGGTTTGGATAGGAAAACAAGTAAAACTTTCTTTTCTTAAAGTATTTGGCTGCATTACTTATTCTCTGATTGAGAAAGAGAAGAGGAGTAAGTTAGACTCCAAGTCTACAAAGTATGTTTTCATTGGATACGGTGGCGATGAGTATGTCTACAAGCTCTGGGATTTTCAGAACAATAAGATCATTCGGAGCAGGAATGTGGTATTTGATAAAGAGCATACTTACAAAGACAGGAAGGATGCAGTGGAAGAAAAGAAACAGGAGTTTATAGAACTCAATCATGTCAGAGATGGAGAAATTCCCAAGTGCAAACTGAAGATGGAAACTCTGAGGATGTGGAGGAGGAAGATGTGGTTGAAACAGATAGCCACATGCATACACCGGTACCTCAGTCGTGTCCCCACAGTTAAGGAGGACCATGAGGGTTACCAGGCCATCACAAAGGTATTTGCTAATGATTATGTTTTGTACACAGATTCTGGAGAGCCAGAATGTTTTGTTGAAGCCATGCAGAATGAAGCTAAGGTCAAGTGGAAGTTGGCTATGAAAGAGGAGATGGACTCTTTAAACCAAAACAAGACTTGGGATCTTGTGAAGTTACCCGCTGGCAAGAAAGCTCTGTTCAACAAATGGGTGTACAAGATGAAGAATGAGGCCAATGGTACCAAGAGATACAAGGCAAGGTTAGTTGTCAAGGGTTATGCACAAAAAGAGGAATTGACTTTCAGGAGATCTTTTTCCAGTAGTCAAGATGACATCCATCAGGGTGATTCTGAGCATGGTAGCAATGGAGGATCTTCATCTAGAGCAGTTAGATGTGAAGACAACATTTCTTCATGGAGATTTGGAGGAGGAGCTGTACATGCACCAGCCAGAAGGTTTCCAGGTCAGGGGAAAGGATGACATGGTCTGCAGATTGAAGAAAAGTTTGTATGGTCTGAAGCAGGCTCTGTGGCAATGGTACCTCAAGTTTGACAGTTTCATGCTAGAGAAAGGCTTCACCAGATGCCAGTCAGATCATTGTTTGTACTTTCAAAGGTACATTACAAATGAGTTTATTATTTTATCCTTGTATGTGGACGATATGCTTGTAGCAGGTTTCAGTATGAGAAAGATAGAAGAGCTTAAGAAACTGATGGCAAAGAAGTTCTCAATGAAGGATTTGGGAGAGGCGAAGTAGATTCTTGGCATGAGGATCAACAGAGATAGGAAGCAACGGAAGCTGTGGCTATCTCAGGAGGACTATGTAGAGAAGGTACTGAAGAGGTTTCATATGGAGAATGTAAAGGCAGTGTCAACACCTTTGGCAGCACACTTCAAGCTCAGCAAGCAGTTGTGTCCAACAACTCAGAAGGCAAGAGATGAGATGATTAGAGTTCCATATGTATCAGCCGTGGGAAGTCTAATGTATGCAATGGTTTGCACAAGACCAGATATCGCACAAGCAGTGGGAGCAGTCAGCATGTACATGTAGAATCCAGACAAGGAGCATTGGAATGCAGTGAAGTGGATCTTGAGATATCTCAGGGGTACATCAACTTGCAGTTTATGCTATGGAGGTGATAGTCTTCAAGTACAGGGATTTGTAGATGTTGATCACTCTGGTGACAGTGACAGTGAGAGGAGCACCACTGGTTATGTTTTCACTGTCGGTGATACACAGTGAGCTGGGTATCTCAGTTGCAGAAGATAGTGGCATTGTCAACTACAGAAGCTGAGTATGTGGCGATCATTGAAGCTAGTAAAGAGATTATATGGTTACAGAGGTTGATGGAGGAGCTCGGCAAGGAGCACGAGTATAATATATTATGGAGCGACAGCCAAAGCGCAGTTCACTTGGCAAGGAATCCAGCATTTCATGCAAGAACCAAGTACATTCAGCTTAGGTATCATTTCATACACAGTGCATTGGATGAGGAGCAGTTGAAACTAGAGAAAATTGATGGAGCTAAAAACCCTGTAGATATGTTCACCAAGGTTGTGAGCAGAGACAAGTTGAGTCTTTGTTGCAACTTAGTGAAGCTTTCCAAGAGATAGATCAGGAGAGCGCGGCACATAGAAAGAAGGTAGATCTAAGAGTGATGTCATTAATCTCCAAGTGGGAGATTGTTATGGATGGAGATTAATTTCATCAAGAGGAAGCCCCAAATCAGAGTTCAAGAAGGAATTGACAAATCAATCATTATCTAAAAGTAACAAATATGAGATTTGGATAGATTTTGGAGTTAGTTGAGGATGTTTTGGTC
Source organism: Calamus simplicifolius (assembly GCA_900491605.1). Classification (NCBI taxonomy): domain Eukaryota; kingdom Viridiplantae; phylum Streptophyta; class Magnoliopsida; order Arecales; family Arecaceae; genus Calamus; species Calamus simplicifolius. The sequence continues at coordinate 822,177 of UESW01004192.1, read as the reverse complement.
ATTATCCAAAAGTAACAAACATGAGATTTGGATAGATTTTGGGAAGTTAGTTAAGGATGTTTTGGCCATTATCCAAAGTCACCGAAGGAGCTTTTGGAGGACGATTTGAGGCATCATCTTAGCTGCAACCGCCCGCCACAAATCTCGTGTGGAGTTTTTTTTTGGGAGTTACAAACGTGTGAAATAAATTGCAGGCTCGGTGAGGACCTCTGTGTGCAGCAGAGAGGAAAAAAAAGGGGTTTTGTAATCTTTTAGTGAGATCATAAGAGTTCTGAGAGAGTGTTTTGAGGGCTTATACCTGATTCAACTCTTAGTGAAGCCTTGCAGATCCTGTGCCGCCATGGACGTAGCCCAGTTTGGGTGAACCACGTAAAATTCGTCTCTCGCTGTTTCTTTTGGATTTTGGTTCCTATTATTATTCTGTGTGTTGATTTTGATTATATCGCAACTGCGTGCTTGGCCGTACTAATAGCAATCTTATTAGAAGAATATTTATTGTATTCCCTATCACAAGTTCCACTGAGAATGTTTTTAGTGATAAAACATAGCTTTAGAAAGCAAGAACTAGTAATTTCTTACGTGAAATTTCACAAGAGTTGAAAGAGGGAAAACACATCAAACGCAAGTACAAAAGAACATTGTAGGCTTTTTTTAAAAAAAAACCTGCTTTCCAAGGTAAAGAAGGCCAAGAGCAACAGGAAGCAGGTGGATGAGTGGCTCATTCAGTTCAGTGTCACTACGTTCCATTAAGGCAAAGACAATAGATTGAGCAATTTCTTCATTACAAGAACCAACATACACCAACCCCAGCGTGATGGCAGAAAATACAAGAACCTCAAGTGGCATTTTTGGGTCTGCCAAGTTAAATGATAAGCAAACTCTAATTTGATATTCCAGAGAACATCAGTGAGAAACAAGAACATATACTAATCAGGGGTTACAGATAGAAAAGTAACTCCAAGAATCTCACCTCTTCTTTATGTGAACCAGCATAAGCAATACCAAGGCCTCAAATTGCTCCAATTCGAATGACAGTGTCCTCTTTATTAACAAAGTCAATAAGAAGTGCCAGTGCCTGGAAAAAGATAAATAAATCGTGAAATTCCATAAGAGATGAAGTGCAACCAAAAGAAGATAACACTGGTCCAGAAAGAACAGACATAAGATAACTCACAGGATCACAGTCATTCTTTACACCACAGTTGACTATCCCAACACCTAGCAAAGCTCCCGCAACAACATGGTTGTCATTACTGTGCAGATATTTATCAATTTGAGCAAGTCCAAAATCGACATCCCACAACAGAATCATCCCGGTTAGTGATAACAAAGGCATCAATCTCAGACAGTCAATAAGATCTCAATACCATATAATACACAAGGACAAAAACTGTACCAAGCTGGCTCCTGCACTGGCCTTTCCATGTTCCTTGTTCTTAAACAACCAGCTTCCTGAAGATCCACCACTTGAAGATTCTGATGGGACAATCATCAATTTATCCTGCACAAAAGCAGAGGGAAGATTCAGATATACTCTATATACCAAAATATATTTAAGGGAAAAGGACTCAAGGATACCTGACCAAATCCAGCATTCACAAATGCGTTCACGAAAGTAGCTGCCAAATTCTGTCGAGCAGAATCAAGTCAACTCCAGGCATCGCAGTGCATTTAGATTCTCGACGCTTCTCAATGCTGGACACTCAAATATACGTAGCCTCTTTAGAGTAGATAAATTTGAGCTCTTTAGAGCAGGTCCGTATATTTGAATGCCCAGCATTAAGGAGTGTGGAGAATCTGAATGCACTGCAATGCCTGGAGTTGACTGATGAATCCTTGGACAGCCTCCCGGAGTGGATTTTGGTGCTTCTCCAAGAACGACAGCACCCTCATCAAGACAACCTCGAGTTGATCCTATATTGCAATGTCCGCCTGCTCGCGAGGCGCCTCAGGCGACGCCCCGAGTGGCCCATCATCCAATAGTTCTCTCGAGTATAAATATCCAAGGCACTGGAGAAGCTTATCTACATTATACCAAGGCACCTTTTAGCTACCAAACCAAGCCCGTGCCATTCAGTATAAATATCAACAACAATAAAATTAGGAACATAGAAAACAGAACTCACAGAAATGAAGGCCGGGTAGAAGATGACTTGGGCCCGCTTGTTGAGAACGTCGACGGTGGCGTCGTGGATACCCAGGAGCCGTTTGATGGCCTTCTTGACCGATCCGGCACAGGCGGTGCAGCTCAGCACCGAGAACAGAGCCACCTTCTTCTCCTCTTCCTCCTCCTGCATGGCGTCTCTAGGTCGTAGCCACCGACCGCCACCACCATCATGGCCTTTGTGCGCTTGGGGTGTTTCGTCATGGACGGGTAGACCTTTCACTCCTCATCACGTGAAACCCCTGTTCCAAGCGCGGCACCGCCCGCATGCAAAATGTAGGCGGTACGTCAACGTGCCACCGGTCGAAGAGGGGGGCGCGTCGACTCCCCTCTTCTCACGGGCACAGGGGAGGGCTGGCCCTCCCCTCACCACGATAAAAATGGGGGAGGAGCCCCCCCACCCCCTCCACCCATGTCGCTGCCTTCTCCACCTCCCCTGCGTCGGCAAGGTAAGCAGAGAGAGAGAGAGAGAGAAGAAGAACCGAGGAGGAAGAAAAATGAGGGAGAAGAAGAAGAAAAAAAAAAGGGAAAAGGAGGAGGAAGCCGACCGGTGGACGCCGACACTATGCCGATCGATGGCGGCCGGTTGGCCGACCGAGAAGGGCCGATGGTGGCCCGGTGACTGGCAAGCATGGGTTCGGGTGAACCCAGGAAATAGAGGAAGAAGAAGAATAAAGAAAGAAAGAAAGAGAGAAATAAAGAATAAAGAGAGGGAAAGAGAGAAGGGGAGGTGGCCACCGCTGGCGGTGGCACGGGGCCGGTGGCCGGCCACTCTCCACTCCCTGAACGAGGGAGGAAGAAAGGAAAGAGAGAGAGAGGGGGGGAAAGGAATATATATATATATATATATATATATATATATCATGCATTAACCACATGAATCTTCAAAATTTATTTGCTAATTGCTGTGGAGTTTCCGTTCATGCGTTTGTCTTACTGTTTTCTTGTCCGAGTTAGAGCTTTACCACTTGCGTTATCTGATTTTCCCATTGTATTTTATCCATCATGACTTTGGGTTCGTCACTGGTGTTGTTATGCAGGTATCGTAGATAAATAGGTATTATGGAAAAGCTCATTTTGTGATGTAAAGGGAGCTCTCTTGAGCTGCCTTTTCATCACATCCAGGATGCTCGCATTTGACTGGACCTGCTTGTGGCTTCTGCAACGAAGAGACAGGAAGCAATTTTGGTTTCTGAGGTGGGGAAGAGAGTCAGTGCCACAATGGACCAGGCCAGTGGGTACAACTAACTTCGGATCACCCAGACCATTATTTAATTCGATTTTGATCGGGCCTGAAGCCTTAGTTTAAAGAAGATCTTATTGATCCTTAATCAAATTTAAAACTAGTTTAAATATAAGCTAAAAATCTAAATTGCTTTGCATTTTATTTTATTCAATAACAATTCATATAACAGTTCATATAACAGTTGAGAACACTACAAAAGTTTAATTGCTTTGCTGTGTCCTTTTATTATGACAAATTATATTCATTAATGTTTTAAGCTTATATTACTTTTTTTAGTTAAAACAATATGGTTGTGACAGAGATATGGTATAGAAGTGTGACTAAAATCACTCAAAGTAAGAAGCTTACTTTATCTTCGAACATTTGCAAGCAAAAGTTATGGCTAGATGTAACAATATATATATATATAGAAGCTATCTCTCAATTGCATGATAAGATCAAAACTTTTCCTATTGTTTCAGTTTTTAACATGTAGCACTTGAATATTTGCAATGCTTTATGGATCAAGTTTGCTCAGCAACCAGCATGTTCATATGGTTGGTTATGAGTTTACCATATCTGAATCTTACTTAGGATCTAGAATGAGTAAATTGAGAACGAGTAAATTGAGTTGAGCGAGTCATGGTAGCTTGTAGCAGGATTTGCTACGGACTGGGGAAGCACTGCTTACAAAGCCTACAAATTTAGGGGCACCTAGCCAGTGCTTGTATGAACTCAAGTTTTAATTACATGACCGTCAAATATGATGTAACCATAATTGCTTGGATAGGCTTGTCTCATGTAATCAAGCTTCTCCAACAAGCTAATCTGAAACAAATTTTACTTGGCTTCTTGTTTTTCCCTTCATAAACATATTTCATTTTGCCAACTAAAAATAGAGGATAAGAGCAAACCACCTAGAGAAATTTCCCGAGTAATCGTTATTGTGCCCAAGAGATATATCTGTTGCTTCCAATCCACTCCAAGACATATTCGCTGGTAATTTTTTGGGAAATTGAAATGCATATCAACATAAGTACTTTTGTTTCGGAACTGCTGTGAAAACATATTTTATAACCCTAAGTACTACACCAAAAATGTCTAGGTGTTAGATATGCATTAGGTTTAGGTCTTAACTAGGTACTTAATAAACCACCATACTTTATAGTTGACATCCTCAACAGCTTGCTCTGTAGGGTCTTACTGTGGTCTAGGTAGACCTATTCATGTGATGGCTCACTAGAGTTGGGCATCGGGTCATACCCGACATGAACCGGGCCATGCCAGCACAGCCATTAAGCTATGCCATGTTGGGCTCAAAAAATGCGGCCCGGCATGGCATGGCCCACATCGGGCCCATGCCGGCCAACGTGGCCCAGCACGGCCCATAATATTTTTTAATAATTTTTTTGTAAAAAAATTATTTTTTTAATAAATTAAAAAATTATTGAGAATAAAGGAATTTATTAATATGAAGCCACCTTAATGATGGGGGGTTTGGCATAGACCCTATCAGTTTATTAATTTAAAATCAAAATGATACATGAAGGAAGGAAGGCTAGGCCTGACTTTCAGAATACAATAAGAAAGGAGAAAAAAAATAGAGATTACTCACTTTAACAATTAAAAAAATAAAAATATATAATTATAAAAATAGAGATGACTCACTCATCAGTAGTATTTGTGTCATCATCATCTTCGCTGGTTAAGTCATGTTCACCTTTATCTTGAAGCATTGCCTCAGCATCCAATCAATCTTTGAAGCTAGAGGGAATTTGTGTTTGAGGTTGGGGTTGGGGATTAGTTTTTTCACCCTCAGAAAAAGGGTGGATGCCAAAATTACTTTCGTTATAAGATGTCATATCTAAAATTTTTAATTAATGAATGCAAAAAAGTAAAAACTAACCATAAGAAGAAATTGAGAAGAGGATCAGAGGTGAAGGCGTGGAGCTGAGATTTATGAGCTACTGAGCTTCCTCTTGTACTCTGGCCAGTCGCCTCTCAACAAGAAGTGACATCCTTTCTCTTGTACTTCTCAACAAGAACCTCCTCTTGTGAAGCACTTGAACACTTGATAGAGTTGCATAGCACTTGCCAAAACACTTGCAAACTAAAATTTAAATTGCTAGAGCTTTCTAGAAGAAAGAAATAGTAGTAGTAGACAAGGAGAGAAGAGTTGGCTTGGTGTGGTGAGAATGAGAAAGGAATGAGCTATTTATAGAAGTTCTATTTTTTTTAAAAAAATACCCTTCAGTATAACTGTTATATAGCTATTGAGAGGGTAAAATGGTCAAAACCCCTCCTACGGCCATTTTCAATGGCTAGAAACGGCTATAAAGCTGTTAGGAGCCGTGCTAGGCATAGCCCATAGTGGGCCGTGTCTGGCCTAGCACAGCTCACCACGGGCTGTGTCGGGTCTGAAATTTTTTTGGATGTGCTGTGCCCAGCACAACTCGTTTGTTACTAGGCCATGCCATGCATGATATGCCCAAGGGAGCGGCCTGTTGGGCTTGGGCCAGGTTCAACCCGAACACAGCCCACCAAACCTGATTTACAGCAGTGTTTAAACTCATGTTTGCTCAACTCGAACCTGAAAGACACGGGTTTAACCCCGGCCTGATTTGCAATTGACCCGGATTCGGGTTGACCGCAATCCGAACCCGAGATAACACGAACCCAAGGATTACCCAAACGGGGGTAGCTTATCGGTACCAGATTTTTTGGGGCATTGAGGGCGCCAGTCGGGTCGGACGAGATGCCAACTTGAGGGCGAGGAGGGCAAGGCCGTCGATCGCAGGCGAGGAAAAGAAGGACAAACATAAAGGCGGATCACCCGCACATTTCATTTCACTTTCCGCCTCCTCCTCTTCTTTGTTTACGACACCACCATCCCTACAATGAGGCATTACAGCGAGAGAGAGAGAGCGGAAGAGAGAGGCAGAGGGTATTGGGCCTGGTGTGGTGCTATCAAGGCCCAGGTGGGCTAACTTGTATTGGGCTGGGTTTGAGTCCAAGGGTTGAGATTAAATCAAGTCACGGGTGTACACGGGCTTGGGGATTAGTTTAATCTCATTGGTTAGTCCATGGGAGTTTTTTGTTGAGTCTGGGCCTGGCCCACTTCGTGGATGTATTTAAACTCTAGTCTCTAGGGTTTGGATGGAATAGAGAACAGATTCTTTTCTCCCAAAAATTCCCTTCTCTCATCATAGGGCGGCAGCCCTTTCTTTCTCCTCCCAAAGTAACATTAAATCCTTAATTCACGGGGAATCCAATTCTAAACGGATTATTGCAACGGAAAGTTCTAAATCTTGTTCTCCTAGTTCATTGCCCCATCTAAATCAAGGTAAACCCTAACAAGTGGTATCAGAGCCTGGTTCAAGGAGTAATCTGGAGGCCTTCAAGGAGTTGAAATAATTTCAACAGAATCTCGTCAAGGTACTTCTCTATTTTATAAAATTTATTTTTGTGCTATTTTTGAAATTGGCCATGGGGAGTAGCATAAAAATAGAGGTTGAGAAGTTTGATGGGAAGGGAAGTTTCTCCATGTGGAAAGTCCGGGTAGAGGACCTCCTTGTGCAGCAGGGTTTAGATTTGGCTTTGGAGGAAAGGCCAGATGGGATGACAGACAAGCAGTGGATTTCATTGGAGAAGAAGACATGTTCAATGATCAGGGCTGTCTGGCGGATTCAGTCCTCTATTCAGTGCTGGAGGAGAAGACCCCGAAGGGACTCTGGACGAAGTTGCACACCCTCTATATGGGGAAGAATATGTGCAACAAGTTGATGTTGAAGAAGCGCCTCTACAGCCTTCGGATGTCAGAAGGTGGAGATGTGCTGGGTCACATCCAGATATTCGACCAGATGAGCAATGAACTTCTGAATGTCGGGGTCAAGATGGAGGAAGAAGATAAAGCACTTCTGCTTTTATGTTCAATGCCCACGTCTTATGACTCATTGGTCACAACACTGCTCTATGGGAAGGAGACATTAATTTATGAAGATATTGTCTCGGTGCTTCGGACGAATGAGCAGAGGGAGAAGATGACCAAGGAAGCTGTTCCCCAGGAGGGTCTATCAGTTGGGGAAAGGACAGGCAGAGGTAGGGGCAGGGACAGAAGTAAGTCTGGAGGACGATCAAAGTCCAGGAAAGGCAAGANCAGAGGGAGAAGATGACCAAGGAAGCTGTTCCCCAGGGGGTCTATCAGTTGGGGAAAGGACAGGCAGAGGTAGGGGCAGGGACAGAAGTAAGTCTGGAGGACGATCAAAGTCCAGGAAAGGCAAGAGAGAGCTGAAGTGCTATAAGTGTGGAGAGGTAGGACATTTTAAGAAGAATTGTCCTAAGTGGAAAAATCAGAAGGGAGAAAAAGGAGGATCTGAGTCTGTGAGTACAGTTGCAGATCAGGAGGTGGAGGATGATCTCTTGGTTGTATCAGATGATCACAGGCACAGCACAGAGATGTGGACCTTGGATTCAGCCTGTTCTCATCATTACACTCCCAACCGGTCGTGGTTCAGTACTTACACAGAGGTTGAGGAGGGGAATGTGACTCTTGGAGATAATCACCCTTGCAAGGTGGCAGGTATTGGCACAGTGAGGGTGAGGATGTTTGATGGTATGTGCGCACTCTTACCAGTGTGAAGCATGTCCCAGAACTCAAGAAGAATCTGGTATCACTGGGGTACTTGGAGCGGACTGGATACAGCTTCAGCAGTCGTGCCAGGAGTGGAGTTCTGAACATCTCCAATGGAGCCATGGTGGTGATGAGAGGGAGGAGGCTGGAAAATAATCTATACAAGATGGAGGGCTCTGTGATGACTGTGAAATCTGAGGTGGCAGCTGTGGAGCAAGATCCCCGGGATGTGTACAGGATGTGGCATTACCGCCTGGGCCACATGGGAGACAAGGGGATGAAAGAACTGAGCAAGAGAGGTCTGCTTCCAGACTTGAGTAGCGGAGATATGGAGATCTGTGAGCCTTGTCAGATGGGAAAGCAGAGGAGAGTACAGTTCTCAGTCAGCACAGCTAGGAGTGCTGAACCCCTGGAGTTAGTACACACAGATGTCTGGGGACCAGCCCCAGTTTCTGCAAGGAATGGGGCCAGATACTTTATGACCCTGATAGATGATTTCTCAAGGAAGCTGTGGATCTACTTTATGAAGGAGAAATCAGAGGTCTTCACCAAGTTCAAAATCTGGAAGGCTGAGTGGAGAAGGAGCAGGGTAAAAGTGTGAAGTGTCTGAGGTCTGATAATGGCGGGGAATACACCAGCAGGGAGTTCCAGATTTTTTGTGAGGAGTGGGGCATCAGAAGGCACTTCTCGGTGATGGGAACTCCTCAACAGAATGGGGTGGCTGAGAGGATGAACAGAACACTATTGGAAAAGGCAAGATGCTTAAGGCTGCAGGCAGGGCTTCCAAAGATGTTCTGGGTTGACGCAGTAGATGCAGCTAGCTACTTGGTCAATCGGTCACCGCACACCAGGTTAGATGGAGACATTCCAGAGGAGATATGGTCTGGAAGGAAGACAAGCCTAAACCATCTAAGGGTGTTTGGATGCACAGCATATGTGCATGTTGGAGCTGGGGAGCGGAGTAAGTTGGATGCCAGGTCTAAGAAGATGGTGTTCCTAGGCTACCCGCGAGGAGTCAAGGGGTATCGGCTATGGGACCCCTTGGAGAAGAAGGTTGTCATCAGCAGAGATGTAACCTTTGATGAGAGCTCAATCCTCCAGAACAGAAGTGGCATGGATGCACAGCAGGGACTACAGGAGGTAGAACACGGTAACACTAGTCAGACAACCTCCTATACAGTTGTGCCATTTGCTAGTGGACCAGGAGGATTTGAGATTCAGGTGGAGAGGACTGACAGAGGGGGTAGAAGCCAGGGAGTTCAGCAGGATGCAGCTGGACAGGGGACTGATACTGGGATCGCACAGCAAAGGCCCAGGAGGAACGTGCGACCACCAGTTCGATACGGCTTTGAGGATTCGTTGTCATATGCCCTGGTGACAGCGAATGGAGACCCTTTCACCTATGAGGAGGCTATGGAAAGTCAGGATAGAGATAGGTGGATCCATGCTATGGCAGAGGAAATGCAGTCTCTTCACAGCAATAATACGTGGCAGGTGGTCCAGCTGCCACAAGGAAAGAAACCCATTGGTTGTAAATGGGTTTATCAGCGCAAGGAAGGAGCTTCAGAACAAGAGGGTATCAGGTATAAGGCAAGACTAGTGGCCAAAGGATACTCTCAGAAAGAAGGCATCGATTATGGTGAGATATTTTCTCCAGTTGTCAGGCACACTTCCATCAGACTATTATTGAGTATTGTAGCAGCTCAGGACTTGGAGCTGGAGCAGATGGATGTGAAGACAGCATTCCTCCATGGTCATTTGGAGGAGAGCATCTACATGGAGCAGCCACCAGGGTTTAGAGAACCAAGATCAGATGGGAAAGTCTGTTTGCTGAAGAAATCTCTGTATGGGCTGAAGCAGTCGCCGAGGCAGTGGTACAAGAGATTTGACACTTATGTTAGGAGCATTGGACTTTTCAGGTGTGAGTATGATTCTTGTGTGTATGTTAAATCTCTGGATGATGGGTCTAGGATGTACTTATTCTTGTATGTAGATGACATGCTGATAGCATGCAAGAGTAAGAAGGCTGTACAGGAACTGAAGATAGCTTTGTCCCGGGAGTTTGAGATGAAGAATCTGGGGCCAGCCAGGAAGATCCTAGGGATGGAAATCATCAGAGATAGATCCAAGGGTGTGCTGCATCTGAGTCAGGGTGGCTACATTAAAAAGATTCTGGAGCGATATGGGATGAAGGATGCCAAACCGACAGCACTACCTTTGGCAGCACATTTTTCCTTATCGAAGACCATATCACCAGACTGAGGTGGAGGCTCAGGAGATGGAGAAGGTACCATATGCTTCTGGTGTTGGGAGCCTTATGTATGCCATGGTATGTTGTAGGCCAGACATAGCCCATGCAGTGAGCCAGGTGAGCAGGTTCATGGCACAGCCTGGTAGGGAGCACTGGCGAGCACTGAAGGGAATCTTCAGGTACTTGGTAGGTACAGTTGGGGTTGGTATTTGCTATGGACAGCAAGAAGATGCTGAGAGATCCAACTTATCCAAGGAGGCTCGTGGGCAGTTATATGGGTATGTGGATGCAGACTTTGGTGGAGATGTGGACACTAGGAGATCCACAACAGGCTTTGTGTTCAGCCTGTTTGGTGGTCCAGTATCGTGGAGATCATGTCTGCAGCCCATCACAGCCTTATCTACCATGGAGGCAGAATACATAGGTATCACAGAGGCAGCAAAGGAAGCTCTTTGGCTGAAGGGCTTGATGCTGGAGATGGGACTTGATCAGAAGGTTGTCCAGGTGCATAGTGACAGCCAGAGTGCTCTGATGCTTGCGCAGAATGCAGTCTATCATGCCAAGACGAAGCACATTGACCTCAGATACCACAGGATCAGAGAGCTGGTGGAAGATGGTGAGGTGGAGCTGGTGAAGGTACACACCAAAGAAAATCCAGCAGATGCACTGACTAAGGTTCTTCCACGGGACAGTTTTCAAAAGTGTATTTCGTTGTTAAAGCTGATGGACACAGTGGACGTGCTGAGGCCTTGAAAGCACCAAGGTGGAGATTGTTGGACCTGGTGTGGTGCTATCAAGGCCCAGGTGGGCTAACTTGTATTGGGCTGGGTTTGAGTCCAAGGGTTGAGATTAAATCAAGTCACGGGTGTACACGGGCTTGGGGATTAGTTTAATCTCATTGGGTTAGTCCATGGGAGTTTTTGTTGAGTCTGGGTCTGGCCCACTTCGTGGATGTATTTAAACTCTAGTCTTTAGGGTTTGGATGGAATAGAGAACATATTCTTTTCTCCCAAAAATTCCCTTCTCTCATCATAGGGCGGCAGCCCTTTCTTTCTCCTCCCCATCTCCTCCTTTTATCAAGAAGTAAACCTAACAGGATTAGAAATCCTTAGTTCTAGTTCTTGTTGAACGGGGAATCCCATTGCTATTCATCAAGGTCTAAACCTAACAGGATTAGAAATCCTTAGTTCTAGTTCTTGTTCAACAGGGAATCCCATTGCTATTCATCAAGGTCTAAACCTAACAGGATTAGAAATCCTTAGTTCTAGTTCTTGTTCAACAGGGAATCCCATTGCTATTCATCTAGGTCTAAACCCTAACACTTAAACCAAAGCATAGCTCAGGAAGTCCTGTTCATGGACAATAAACTAAACCAAATTAGAAATTTCATAGTTTAGTAAAATTAAGTGAATCTTTCTAATCACTCACAATGGTAAATTGTATGAAAATAAGCAAGCAATAGGTACATATTCGGATGAATCTAACAAATTTTTTAGCAACAAGCCAATAGTCACATTGAAACTTAAGAGTTTCCATTTTAAGTTAAATTTGCAAATAAAAAATTAGAAAAAAATAGGATACCTTCCTCTTTGTTATTGGATGGAGCAGGTGGCACCTCAGTTATGACCGATGCAGCGTGAAAACTCAAATCGATCGAGAAATTTCATAGCGAAGGCGCATCTCTCGTTGCTTTCTTCTTCATCTGCTTCTTGTGACCAATTGATGCTGATGTTCGGGATATGAGCAATCTTGTGCCAATCCTTTCCTGTCTCCCTCTTGCAACGCTTTGTTAGTTGGGGGCAATCAATGATATATAAGTCTTGGAGTGAAGTGAGTTGTCGCAAGCAATCCGGCAGCATTGCTAGGTTGGGACATGTCCAAATATCTAGTTGGTGCAGTAAGGTGATGCCTCCTATCCACTCTGGCAAAGCAGTCAACTGGTTGACTCCTACTATCGTAAGACTTCGAAGGGCAATGAAGAAGGGGATGGGCTGTGGCTGCTTCCCTCCTTCCCAATCTAGACTAAGATTTTGGTAATTGTATAAGGAAAGGGTATGGAGGGAGGGCAGGTACATAATACCCTTTGGCAAACAGGTCAGCTCATCACGAGGCCAAATTTGTAGCTCCTCAAGGCCGGCAGGACATTGCAGCCCATCCCACCACTCAAATGACGATGATGACGATGCTCCACATGTGTCAATACTCAATTTTTAAGTTTGGAGAACCCTGCAAGGCTTCCTGCTGATACGAGCATTTCATTGCTGTCTCTTATTGAAAGATTCTCCACGGAGTATGGGATACACGGCTGCACCATCAATTTAGGGCATTTTGTTATTGTTAACTCAGAAAGGCAAGGGAAGATTGCCATCTTTCTTCCTGCTATTATTGGTTCAGTATTCCATTCTTCCAAATTGGGCATGTCATTTAAAGACAACTTCTCTAGCAATGGAAATGCACTGCCACTATCATCCCCGTAAAACTCCTGTCCGATTCTCCTTATGGCATGCATTCCATCTATAGTGAGTTCCTTTAGTGAAGGCAATTGACCAAGCGGTACAAGGCGGCCACACCTCTCGAGCCCTGACAATTGGAGCCGGACCAATTTTGATAATGAAGATGGCATCCATGTAGGTAATCTGCTGCCCATGTAATTATATATCTCCAACTCCTTCAGATTATGATGAGGTTGGAGCCTCTCAAGCACCTCATCTGCCATATTAATAGATGATGGATCTTGTGCCTCATCTGAGCCTTCTTTCCATCGAAGCTGCAGGCAATTCAATCTCATCTTTGCCTTGAGGTTTGCTTGCATGGCTTCATTTGGATCCTTCACATGCTGTAGACCTCTAATGTCCAAGTGACCTTGAACAGAGTTTAGATGTTGGAGCTCTGTGATGGTATGGCCATTCTCCTGAGCAACAATGAACATTCCTAATGTCTGAAGGTTACTCAATCGGCCCAGTTCACAAGGCGTGCAAGACAAACCATAACAACATGATATATTCAAGTGTCTGAGGTTGATTAGGTTGCTTATATCTTCAGGTAGCTCTTGTAATTTATGACAATCTTCGAGATTCAATGTCTGCAAATTGTAAAGTCTAGATATGCCTTTAGGTAGCTCTTGTAATTTATCACAATATAGGAGATTCAATGTCTGCAAATTGTAAAGTCTTGTGATGGATGTAGGTAATGTCGTGATGCTACTAAATGATAAATCAAGAAGCCGTAGATGCTTTAATCTGCTTATTCTACTAGACAACTTCTTGACTCTACTACAACTTAAATCCAATGCATGCAACTGAGTGAGATTTTTTGTTACATTGAACATAAATTCATGCATATCAATATCTATGCCATGCAACATAACAAGTGATCTCAACTTTCTTGCTTTGTAAATAGTCTTTAAGGGGGTTGATGATACATCAAGATCTACAATTGATAAATATCGGTGGCATTCAGATAGATTGTTTTCCTTGCCCTTCTCTATGAACCAAGATTCATCCTTTGTAAGTAAGCATGCAAGATCATGAACTAAATCATGCATCTTGCATGTGTTTATGTTATTGTACTCATCCATTTTAACATCTTGAAAAAATGACCTCTGCAACAAATTATTGAAGTATTGCTTACCAATATCCTCTGCATGTAAAGAAGTATCTGATGTATCAATGAGTCCTTCAGCCATCCACAATTGAATCAATTTCTTTATTTTAAATACATAATCTTTTGGGAACATGGAGCAATAAGTGAAACACTGTTTCAAGTGAGAAGGTAAATTATCGTAACTCAACTTGAGTACAGGTAAAATTCCAATGTCGTCTATGGGTAACTTCCAAATATCATCATCTCTTGTAGCTTGCCACTCAACCTTTCCTCTTTTTGAACTCATTAGACTTCCAAGAGCCTTTGCTGCCAGAGGCAAACCTCCGCACTTTTTAATGATTTCTTTTCCAATTTCCACCAATTCCGGATTCTCTTCCTCTTTCTCAAACCTAAATGCCCTTTTTCTGAATATGGTCCAACAATCATCGGATTGCAACTCTTTCAATCTGTAAGGTGAGACAGTTCCAATCATACGGGCAACATTTTCAGAGCGTGTTGTTGCAATAATTCTGCTTCCTAGGTTGGCCTGATCGAACAAGGGTTTTATTAGTCTGTCCCATTTGTCCCATTCTGACTCCTTTTCCACCCATAAATCATCTATGACCAAAAGAAATTTCGTTGTTCTTGTTGCCGCCGGGATCCGTCCTCCGACTCGGGCGCGGTCGTTCCTCGGGGAGATGGGGTGCGGCGGACCTGCAAAACAGGAAGCCCACACGCGGAGGGACGCTGGGGGGGTGGTCCTCCGCGGAAGGCCCTCCGACGCTCAAGTCAGTAGAGACGAAATCGGCGATCAACCAGATAATGAGGAGTTGGATCTCTCCGGGAGCCCTCTCCAGGGGGGCGGCCAATCGGGAGCTCTAGGAGGAGCAGAGCACCGACGAGCTGCCGGAAGAGAGGGATGACTCCAGAGTTTTTGGGCGTCAAGAGTCGCGTACCTGAGGGAATCTGCCAGTTTGGTATTTATAGGCTGTTACCTGGGGACCTGAGCATCTTCTGGAAGGTTCTGGGTTGTTACGATACGGGAGCAGACAGAATCAGGCCGTCGTGGGGCCGTCAGAATCCACGTCTCGTTTGTTAAGGGATCGACGGTTGGGAGAGCTCCTTGATGTCTCGGGATCTGGGCAAGTAGACCCGGGGTGGTTACAGTAGGTCTTAGGCCACGTCTCGACATGATTCCCTGCCAAGGGGCTGCTCGGATAAGCTTAAGCTCTCCCGCGTCAGGTTCCGCGGAGGTAGACGTTAGGACGTGGATCGGCCGAGCTAGGGAAGCCCGGAGGAGGCCAAGCAACGGAGGCCCGGAAGAGGCCGAGCTAAGGAAGCTCGGAGGGGGCCGAGTCACGGAGGCTCGGAAGAGGCCGAGCCATGGAGGCCCGGAAGAGGCCGAGCTGGGGAAGCCCGGAGGGGGCCGAGCCATGGAGGCCCGGAAGAGGCCGAGCTAAGGAAGCTCGGAGGGGGCCGAGCCACGGAGGCCCGGAAGAGGCCGAGCGACGAAGGCCCGGAAAAGGCCGAGCTAAGGAAGCCCGGAGGGGGCCGAGCCATGGAGGCCCGGAAGAGGCCGAGCGACGGAGGCCCGGAAGAGGCCGAGCTAGGAAGCCCGGAGGGGGCCGAGCCATGGAGGCCCGGAAGAGACGGCGGGAGGAGGTCAGCCTTGGCCGCCTCGCACAGATATCAATGCAATGACAATTTTACCCCCCAACACATGCCCTCCACTCCCTAGTTCGAAGCGTAGGTTCGGGCGTAGGGAGTATAAGTTCAAGTGGCGCGCCCTGGACGGGACGTTTTGGCTTAAACAATCCCCGTCATGATGCCCTAATTAATGCGACAGGGCGATCGTACCTTCGGAGGTAAGGCTCCTTCACTATCGACGGTTGAGATCGCGCCGCGCCTCGAGTTCCGATTAATCGGGTGTCTATCGAGGCGATTCCGGACGCCTTGAATGAGACGCCTTGCTCCCCAAGGCGGTTCCTTAGCGGAGAAGCGAAGTGACGGCTGCCCCATGTATATATTTGCATATTGTGCATGCGCGCTTGGCGTCTTCTTGCTTTGCTTCCAAGTGAGTTTTGGTCTTTCATCTTCTCCGACGCTCATTGCCTTCGTTCGAGACTTCTTTCAATGGCGATGAGCCCAGACGACGTAGCCTCCGTGGTCGCTGTTGAAGACTTGGGGAGGATTCATCAACGGTATGGCTTGCCCTTGGACATCATCCTTCGGGTGCCGGAACCTGAAGACAGGGTTACTCGAGATTTGGAGTCCGGGGTTTTCATCTATGAAGACAGCTTGAAGATGGGTCTTCGTTTCCCTCTCCATCCACTGGTTAAGGAGATTATGACCCATTACAATATCAGCCCGTCGATGGTGGCTCCAAACAGTTGGCGGAATATCGTCGGATTTATTTCGATGTGCCATCAGATCCAGAACGTTGCGACTCTTCCCCTTTTCCATACCTGCTACCACTTGACTCCCGGGAGGAAGTCGGAATGGACCTCCATCGGGCCTCGGAGGTCTTTCAATGTTATTGCGGACAAGCCCTCTTCCATTAAGGGGTGGAAGAACCGGTTCGTGGTTGCGGAGGGGAATATCGGTTCTGATTTCCTCCGGCGATGGGGGGAAGTTGCGAGGGATGCGGAGACGCACCCAGCCTTATCGGCGCAGGAGGAGAGGGACCTGGATGTCCTTCGCAATGGACAGGTCTTTTCGGCTAACGACCTGCTATCGGAGGGGGCCCTCTTCGCAGCCGGGCTCAGCCCCTTGGACCCGCAAGGTGAGTCTCTTTTGCCCCGTGTATCTTTTTTTGATCAGCGTGCTTAACTCTGAGCATGTGTGCTTCGATGTGGCAGCCGCAAGGTCGGCATTGTCGAGCCTTTCCAAGAGGAAGAGGGGGAAGCGCCCAGGGGAAGGTAGCGGCGCGGACAGCGGTCGGCCCGTAAAAAGGGCTCATGCCTCAGCAAGGAGTCCGCCGGATGTCGGGGCAGTTATGGCAGAAGCGCCGGGGGCGACGGAGTCCCCGGGGAGGGAGGTTATGGCCCCCGACCCTCTCGTATTGGAGATAACGGACAGCTCAGATGAGGCTCCGCTGGCTCGTCCGATCGCGTCCCCCTTGAAAGAGGAAACTGTGACGGGTCCGGCAGAGGCGGCCGTAGCAGAGGGGCCCATGGTCCCCGCGGGATTACCACTGGCTCCAGCGGAAGAGGGGGAGGAGGTAGCCGCAGCGGGGGAAGTTCAGGGGGAGCCCCCGCTCGGTCTATCCGCCGGGGAGTCTGGTAGCAGTGAGGCTGGGCTGCCCTTAAGGGGTCAGGAGGTGGGTCATGTCGAGGCCTCAGGAGAGCCCGCGGAGGAGACGCCGGCGGTGGCGCATCGGCGGAGGGAGCACAACAAAGTGGGGGTCCCGCGATTGGGCCCCCCTCGAAGAAGATTTTGGGGAGGCTGGCGCTTGGGCTAGCCGAGCTATCCGAAGAGGCTCAAGCCAGGGCCCTGATGGAGGAGGCTGGGAGGCTGAAGGCTAATCAGCCGGGGATCGTCCAGGCCGGTCCCTCGGGCGAGGCCGGTCAACCCAGCAGTTCGGAGACTGACATCGACGAGGCGTTTTCCGCCATGATAAGGTCGGTCTTACATCCGGGTGTAGACCCGTCGGCGGGCGAGCTTGTTGACTGGGAGTTGGTAGATGCCGCGTTCGGGCAGCAAGGTGTAGCCGAGGGTATCCATCTCCTTCCCGCCATAGACAACACGACTTTGATGAAGATGACCCGGGACTATGCTTCGAAGGTGAGCCATTTTTTCAGCGTGACAGATGTTTCCCAATGGGCTCTGTTGCGGGTGCTTACTCAATTTTTTGTCTTAGCAGGGCGTTTTGCTTTCCTGGGCGATTTGCTGGCGTCTGAGTTTGGCGACGGGGGCCAGCGTCCAGGCCCGGAGGGAGAATGTCGATCTCCATTCGCGGCTGAAGGGGTCCGAGCGGTTCGAAGGGCTTATGGACAAGATGGACAAGAGCTCGAAGGCGGCAAGGGCAGCATATCAGGCTGCCGTGGACGAGGTGTCCAAACAGAAACGCAGGGTAGAGGAGTTACAGGGACTCCTGTCGAAGAACGACGAAGCGTGTCAGGAGCTGGCCAGGATTGAATCAAAACACTCCGCGGAGATGGCGGCGATGCGGCGGGAACACAGCGAGAGTCTGAGCCGGCTGAGGAGAGAGGCCGACGATGAAAGAAAGCGCCTAGCACGAATGCTGGGCGAAGTAGAAGAGAAATTGAGGCGGCGTGATGGTGAAATCGCCGATCTGAAGGAAGGTGCTAGGTGGCACCAAGTGATGATGACTCGAGTTAGCAATGAGTTGTCGCAAGCTTGCGGGGAGATTGAGATCGGGCAGTCGAAGATCAGCGCCCTGCAAGAGAGGGTCGAGCTGGTCGGCGCTGACAGGACAAGGGCCCGGAGTGAAGCCAAAAGCCTAGCCAAAAGGCTGGCCAGGCGAGAGGAGGAGGTATGCTCTCATCTTACTCTCTTTGTTTTCTTACTGGCTCCTTGCGATGCCGATTGATCTCGACTTTTCCAGATGGCGAGGATGGGGTCGGAGTTTCGGGCTCTCCAAGGTGCGCTCGAGTCCGCTCACAGTAGGAGCTCGGAACTCGAAGCACGGTCCAGCAAGCTTGAGGAACAAAGCGCCATTTCGAAGGCTCAAGCGATCGAGGCCGAGAAACGGGCCGCTGAGGCGGACACGCAGCTTGCTGTACTTAAGGGGCGGCAAGACGCCATGAGCGTAGACGCGTTCCATCACGGGATGGAAGAGTGCAAGCAGAGGATACTCAGCGGGCACCCGGAATGAGACCTTTCCTTTCTGAGCCTCGACGATTCCGAAGACGGCGAGTCCGAAGAAGAAGAAGAAGAGGGAGATGCTGACGTTTCCGACACCGAGCCAGGCGACACCCCTGGTCCCAGCGAAGCCGTAGCCTCCGAGGAACGGTCGCAAACTGTCATGGAAGGGGTGAAAGTATTAGAGAGGGGCGAATCTAGCCACGCGCCCGCAGATGTGGCTGAGGCTACTCCCAAAGCTGGTGGGGCTCCTGGCTCTTAGGGGCTGCTCTTGTATCTTGCCTTTTTAGACATTTGTTTGACACTTCGTTTCAAAGGGATTTCCTGTTTTTATCTGAGTATTTTTCTGCGTGACTCCGCTGTTGAGTGGCTCATGGCTCGCCGATATTCTTGGGCCACCTTTTTTGAATCGAGACCGAAAAAATGTATTGACTCGGGCCGACAGACAAAGTAGGTCGGTTTAGGCCGACGAAAAAGATGGGTCGGCTGGAGCCGACGGACAAGATATGGGTCGGCCAGGGCCGACGGATAAAAATGGGTCGGCTGGGGCCGACAGATAAAATAGGTCGGCTGAGGCCGACGGATAAAAAATGGGTCGGCTGGGGCCGACAGATTAAAATGGGTCGGCTGGGGCCGACGGATAGAAATGGGTCGGCTGGGGCCGACAGATAAAATAGGTCGGCTGAGGCCGATGGATAAAAATGGGTCGGCTGGGGCCGACAGATAAAAATGGGTCGGCTGGGGCCGACAGATAAAAATGGGTCGGCTGAGGCCGACGGACGAGATAGGTCGGTGCGCTTCCTGCCGTCCTGTCAGTGCTCTGTTGTCTTGCAGGCGATTCGGTTTTTACTTTGCTAGAAACGGTGGTACGGCACAGTGGGGGGCATAAAGCTGCATCAGAGCTTTTCGGAAGGCGCTCTTTTCCCATACGGGCTGTCTCGTCATGACGCGCACGCCACCGTCCGCCATTGGACAGTACTTTTCCAAAGGATGATTTTCTGAGTCCGCCGGTTTTCGAAGCGTCAGTGGACGATTTCCTGCATTTATTAGCCGCGATTCGGGGTCAGAAAGGGATCCCCGTACGCGTCCTGGTTCGGTCGGCGGGTTCGGCGCGTAGCGGGGCGCCAATCTTGAGAGACCACGCGGAGGTAACGTCTGGAAGTTTAAATTTTGGGGCGCGTGGTTTGGGTAACCTTCTCCGGTCCATTTTCGCCTATAAAAAGGAAGGAAAAGGGAGGTCTCATCTGGTTATCCCCAAAGTCTCATTCTCGCCAGAGCTTTTATCATGTTTATTTCTCTGTCGTTACGAGCGGGGGGATCGATTTTTCCCCTCATGGGCTCCTTGCCGCCGGATAGCTGGGGCGACCGGGGAGCAGCTGAAGAACGGCTCATCTCTAGGGGACGAGTCTCGGAGATCATATGGAGAGCGCACATGGAGGGGGCAGAGATCATACAGAGAGCGCACATATGCGCTTCCGTTGTGGTTTCTGCGGCTCCTGTTCGGGGACGCAGGGTCGGAAGTGTACGCGGGTCTCCCGTGGCTCGCTTGAACCTCCCCTCCCTCGCCGATCCCGAACCCTGGGCTCGGCCATCTGGGGAGGGGGCGAGAGCGCCTCACCCGCCGACTCCTTGTCCTTGAGACGTGGCAAGGCGGGGCAGTACCCCTCCGGTTGGGTGGTCTGGGATGGCCATCCAAATATCCCGGTTGGGCCACCGAGATATCGACCTGACTTGGTGCCAGTCACAGCTATTGGCCCGTGTCGACGGTTTTTATCGGCCCTAACCGACTGGACGGCGTTCCTCCGGCTCGAGGATCGGGCGCTGGAGCATCGCAGATTGGAGCGGTCGCTCGAGCTTTATATTTGCCTTCATTTCACGCATTTTGATGTTCCTGTAACGCCTGTGAGGCATTTGTAATTGATCGTGATCGGCAATAAAGAGAGTTATATTCTGCGTTTCAATCTCTATCTTTTCTTGTGCCGAGCCCACTGTCGTTTGTTGTTTGTGGGGCATAAAGGCGTCCCGCTCGCCCTTAGACGAGGGTCTTATGTCGCCCGAACTAATCAAGGCTCGAAGCTCGTGACTCGGCTGTGGCCGAAGTATGGGAAGTCTGTGCCTTCTCTTATCGCGGTTCAAAGGAAAGTCACATGGGATGGTCAAACTTCGAGGAACATTTTGTTTGGCTTTGCCAAGGTTCGAAGAACTTTTAGCTCGGCTTTGCCGAGGTTCGAAGAATTTTTAGCTCGGCCCTGCCGAGGTTCGAAGTATTTTGTGGCTCGGCCCTGCCGAGGTTCGGAGAATATTTGGTGACTCGACCTTGCCGAGGTTAGGAGAATTGGTAGCTCGGCCCTGCCGAGGTTCGGAGAATTGGTAGCTCGGCCCTGCCGAGGTTCGGAGAATTGGTAGCTCGGCCCTGCCGAGGTTCGGAGGATTGGTAGCTCGGCCCTGCCGAGGTTCGAAGAATTGGTAGCTCGGCCCTGCCGAGGTTCGGAGAATTAAGCCGCTCAGGGGCGGACTGGTTATAACTTCGGGCCACGGCGCTAGACCTACGTGGCGCTCTGATGGGCGGCGCGTTGTTACGCTTTTATTGGCGATGTCGCTCTTTTCGAGGGGACAGATCGTCGATCGAGCGTTGAACTCTGTCCCCACACGCTTTTCGAGGAAAAAGGGGGGGCAGTTTCAAGAGGCTTGGGGAAGCGCCGAACGTATTTACTGCAGGAGGCGACAGATCGGGAAGATGCTCTGTCTGCACTTTCCGATCTCACTCGGGATAGGGCGCGACTCTTTGGATTCCGTATGCATTCGAACGGCGGTACGTGGCGAATTTTCATGGGTCGGCGTTTGCGGTACGGCTGATCTGGATACCCTCCTGGCAGGTATAAATATGACCGAGGAGGATTGGACCCTGCCATCCCTCGGCTTGAGCTCTGAAATGAACTCTCCAGCGCGATCGTCAAGCGACTCGCGTTCCTCGCTCAGCAGTCTGTCGCACTCGAAGGGGAGGTATACCTCAGTTACTATCGACGGTCTAAGCCTTGCGTCGGCCTTCGCAAGCAATGAGCAGCTCGCGAGGACTGCCGAAGAGTTTTTGGATGTATCGATCCAGGAGGCGGAGGCCTCACGCCGGTTGATAGACCGGCAGGGGGAGGAGATCCGGTCGCTTCGTCAGCAGGTGGCCGACCTTACGGCACGCTTGGAGGAGTTACTGGCTTCCGGGGGCGACTAACTCCAGGACCTCTGTCCGTTTTTGCTTTTTTGTGGTCCCCCTGTAGTCCTCCCCTTTTATGAATGAAAGATTAGATCTTGTTTATTCGTGAAGTCCCCTTCCTTTTTGAGAACAATTACTCTGATGCGCTTGATGGGCCTGGGTGTCGGCCTGGTGCGTAGATATTTTAAATGTCGATTTACAGGGGGGTTGCTCAAGGGCTTTCCGCTGCTAGGGAGAATTTCCCGACCCAGCCTGAGGCCCTTGGCCGGTTGCGTGAGGCTTTGTAGCCTCTCAGAGGAATCTTGCCGATGGTGGCATTTTTCCGCACACCGATGGTATTCGTTTAGCACCCGTTTTCAGACCGGGTGAAGTCCCTTAGGGAATTTGCCTGGGAGCCGTTCGGTTTTGGTCGAGGCATTTATGCTTAGGCTTTTCCCGCCGGCGTTTTTAGTCCGAGTGACCATTACCTGGCCTTGCTATGGCTCGGGGGACTCGTCGCTCGGCTCTGCCGAGGTTCAGGAAAATATTTTTCTTGGCCCCGCCAAGGTTCGGAGAGATTTGTTGCTCGGCCCTGCCGAGGTTCGGAGAGATATTTTACTTGGCCCTGCCAAGGTTCGGAGATTTGTTTTACTTGGCCCTGCCAAGGTTCGGAGATTTGTTGCTCGGCCCTGTCGAGGTTCGGAGACTTTGTTTTACTTGGCCCTGCCAAGGTTCGGAGATTTGTTGCTCGGCCCTGCCGAGGTTCGGAGACTTTGTTTTACTTGGCCCTGCCAAGGTTCGGAGATTTGTTGCTCGTCCCTGCCGAGGTTCGGAGATTTTGTTTTACTTGGCCCTGCCAAGGTTCGGAGATTTTGTTGCTCGGCCCTGCCGAGGTTCGGAGAGATATTTTACTTGGCCTTGCCAAGGTTCGGAGATTTGTTGCTCGGCCCTGCCGAGGTTCGGAGACTTTGTTTTACTTGGCCCTGCCAAGGTTCGGAGATTTGTTGCTCGGCCCTGCCGAGGTTCGGAGACTTTGTTTTACTTGGCCCTGCCAAGGTTCGGAGATTTGTTGCTCGGCCCTGCCGAGGTTCGGAGACTTTGTTTTACTTGGCCCTGCCAAGGTTCGGAGATTTGTTGCTCGGCCCTGCCGAGGTTCGGAGACTTTGTTTTACTTGGCCCTGCCAAGGTTCGGAGATTTGTTGCTCGGCCCTGCCGAGGTTCGGAGATTTTGTTTTACTTGGCCCTGCCAAGGTTCGGAGATTTTGTTGCTCGGCCCTGCCGAGGTTCGGAGAGATATTTTACTTGGCCTTGCCAAGGTTCGGAGATTTGTTGCTCGGCCCTGCCGAGGTTCGGAGACTTTGTTTTACTTGGCCCTGCCAAGGTTCGGAGATTTTGTTGCTCGGCCCTGCCGAGGTTCGGAGAGATATTTTACTTGGCCTTGCCAACGTTCGGAGATTTGTTGCTCGGCCCTGCCGAGGTTCGGAGACTTTGTTTTACTTGGCCCTGCCAAGGTTCGGAGATTTGTTGCTCGGCCCTGTCGAGGTTCGGAGACTTTGTTTTACTTGGCCCTGCCAAGGTTCGGAGATTTGTTGCTCGGCCCTGCCGAGGTTCGGAGACTCCTGTTCAAATAGACAGCTCGGTCGTACCGAGGATTGGTAAGCAGTATCTGTTTCTTCTTGCAATTTATAGAAAATATGGTGCATAACGATTCATGCTACAAGCTTTGGGGAGGCAGGAATGCATAATAAAGCATGTGAGGGTGAATTCGAGGAGGACATACCCTACTGGTAATATTTGCGGAGGTTGTCCGCATTCCAAGTCCGGGGAACGAGCTTCCCGTTCAGATCCTGCAGCTTGTAGGTTCCCGGTCCGATAATCTCCGCCACTTGGTATGGGCCCTCCCAGTTCGGCGCCAGCTTTCCCTGCTCCAGTGGTTTGGACACAGAAGCTTTTCGGAGGACGAGATCGCCGGGTAGGAAAGTTTTCCCCTTGACCCTGGAGGCGTGGTACCGAGCCACCCTCTGCTGATAGGCAGCCATCTTGATCCGGGCCTTCTCTCTAACCTCCTCTATCAGGTCGAGGTTGGTGCGGATTTGCTCGTTGCTCGCTTCCTCTGAGTAGCCCTCCACCCGCAATGATGGGAGGCCTATCTCCACAGGGATGACAGCTTCCGTTCCGAAAGCCATTCGGAATGGGGTCTCACCGGTCGGGATTCTCGGGGTAGTCCGGTAAGCCCACAAGACGTGATGTAGCTCGTCCGCCCATCTGCCTTGGGCTCTGGAGAGGCGAGCTTTAATTCCTTGGAGGAGAGTCCTGTTGGTCACCTCGGCCGCTCCGTTGGCTTGCGGGTGCCCGACCGAAGTAAGGTGGTGACGGATTCCGTGTTCCTCGCAGAATTGGCGGAACTTGGAGTTGTCGAATTGCTTATCGTTATCGGTGATTATGGTGTGGGGGAGGCTGAACCGGCAGATGATGGACCTCCATACAAAGTCTCTGGCCCGGGCTTCGGTGATTTGCGCAGCAGCTTCCGCCTCAACCCACTTGGTGAAGTAGTCAATGGCGACAAATAGGAATTTCCGCTGCCCCGTCGCTAGCGGGAAAGGGCCGAGGATGTCCATCCCCCATTTGGCAAAGGGCCAGGCAGAGGATATAGAAATTAGCTCGGCTGAAGGGAGCCTCTGGATGCTCGAATGTCTCTGGTAGGCGTCACAGGCTCGGACTAGGTCGTCCGCGTCCTTCTGCATGGTCGGCCAGTAATAGCCTTGCCGCAGCACCTTGTGGCATAGGGACCGGCTTCCCAGATGATTGCCGCAAATCCCTTCATGTACCTCCCATAGAGCGTAGTCCGCCTCGGCATAGAAAAAGACCGCTTGTAGAGTTGGCTGTCAATCAGCACATAGTGGGTCGCCTGCAGCTTCAACTTCCTGGCCTCTCTTCGGTCGGGCGGGAGCGATCCTTCTTTAAGATAGTGGAGGATAGGGTCGAACCAAGATGGCTCGGCCTCGATTTGCATCACCCGATCGGCTTCCATAATGCTCGGCTTCTCCAGAGTCTCCAGATGGAACTTTTGTTCGACATCCATCGCCTCCGTAGTCGCCAATCGGGAGAGTAGGTCGGCACGGGCGTTTTCCGATCTAGAAATTTGAATAATCTCAAACTCGACAAAATGGGGAAGCAAATTACGCACCTCCTGGAGATACTGAACCATATTTGGCTCCCGAGCTTCAAATTCCCCCCGAACATGGCTGGCTACCAGCTGGGAGTCGGTGAAGGCGTTGAGCTTCTGCACTTTCAAGTTGCGGGCGATCCGGAGACCAGCCAACAGGGCCTCGTACTCGGCTTCGTTGTTGGAAGCCGGGAAGGAGAATCAGACGCCATATTCGAAGATCATCCCCTCTGGGCTGGTGAGGACTAAACCCGCACCGGAGTGATGGACGTTAGACGACCCATCGACGTGAAGGAGCCACCGAGCTTCAGGCTTTGGTCCTTTGGGATTTTCTGGGGTAGAGCCGTCCTCTGGGATGGTACACTCGAGGAGGAAATCGGCCAGCACTTGGGCTTTGATGGCCGGGCGAGGTTGAAAATGTATGTCGTGCTCGCTCAATTCGACGGCCCATTTGGTCATCCTCCCCGATGTTTCTGGACGGTGGACCACCGCCTTGATGGGTTAATCGGTGAGGACCGTCACTGAATGTGCTTGAAAATAAGGCCGTAACTTCCGGACTGAGGTGATCAAAGCTAGCACTATTTTTCAATCCTGGCGTGCCTCGTCTCCGCATCGCGGAGCAGCCTACTCACATAGTAGATCGGCCTTTGGACTTTGCCTTCTTCCCTGACCAGCACCGAGCAAACTGCGCCCTCGGAAACGGCCAGATACAGAAACAGAGTCTCTCCTGGGATCGGACTGCTAAGAAGTGGAGGCGAGCCGAGGTACTTCTTGAGGTCTTGAAATGATTTCTGGCACTCAGGAGTCCACTGGAAATTCTTGGCCGATCGGAGAGTTTTGAAGAAGGGGAGGCATCTCTCGGCCGACCGAGCCACGAAGCGGTTAAGGGCCGCTATCCTCCCGGTTAGGCGCTGGACTTCTTTAATAGACGCTGGGGGCACCATTTGTTGGAGAACTTGAATCTTCTGAGGGTTAGCTTCGATACCCCACTGGGAGACCATGAAGCCGAGGAATTTCCCAGAGTTGACGCCGAAGGCGCACTTGGTTGGGTTGAGCTTCATTCCATACTTGCGCAGCGTGGCAAAGCTCTCCGTGAGATCCTCAACATGCCGCAGCGCTTCCTTGCTTTTGACCAGCATATCATCCATATACACCTCCATGTTCCGGCCGATTTGCTCCTTGAACACCTTGTTGACCAGGCGCTGGTAGGTCGCTCCTGCATTTTTAAGACCGAAAGGCATAACTCGGTAACAGTAGGTACCTCGGTCGGTTATGAAGGCGGTCTTTTCTTCATCCTCGGGGGCCATCGGGATTGATTGTAGCCCGAATAGGCATCCATGAATGACAGCATTTGGTGGCCTGAGGTGGCATCCACAAGCTGGTCGATCCGAGGGAGGGGGAAGCTGTCCTTCGGGCATGCCTTGTTGAGGTCGGTGAAGTCGATGCAGATCCTCCATTTGCCATTCGACTTTTTCACCATGACGACGTTTGACAACCAACTCGGGTAGTTCACCTCTCGGACAAACTTGGCTTTGATGAGTTTGTCGACCTCTTCTTCAATGGCCCTTTGCCGTTCTGGGGCGAAGCTTCTCTTCTTCTGCTTAACGGGCCTGTGTATCTCGTCCACGTTGAGACGATGGACGAGGACTTCGGGGCTAATTCCTGGCATGTCGGAGGCGGTCCAGGCGAAGATGTCCGCGTTGCTTTGGAGGAATCTGATCAGCTCGCGACGAGGCTCTCCTTCGAGCAGCGACCCGATCTTTGTGGTTCGGTCGGGCCGAGCCTCGTCCAGCGGTACTTCTTCCAGCTCTTCCACCGGTTCCCCCCGTTGCTCGGCGAAATCTTCGCGGGCGTCTAGCCCGTCAACTTCGGGAATTCTGGACTGAAGGCTCATGACAAACATTGCCGAGCCATGGCTTGACTTCCCCGAACCACTCCGACTCCTTGCTCGGTGGGGAACTTCATGGACAGATGTGGGATAGAGAC
The DNA here is from genome assembly GCA_900491605.1 of Calamus simplicifolius. Classification (NCBI taxonomy): domain Eukaryota; kingdom Viridiplantae; phylum Streptophyta; class Magnoliopsida; order Arecales; family Arecaceae; genus Calamus; species Calamus simplicifolius. The sequence goes on along the minus strand of UESW01004192.1, from coordinate 795,162 downwards.
AACCACCTTAAGGGACATCAAGCCGGGCCTGCCGAATATGGCGTTGTATGGGGACCTGAGGTCGGTCACTAGGAAGTCGGTTTGTACAACGGTTACAAGGGGCCAGGTTCCTGCGCGGACTGTCAGGGTGACGATTCCTTCTGGGATGATGACGTCGCCGGTGAATCCCATCAGGGTGGAATCTACGGCTCGAAGGTTTTCCATGAGCAATCTCATCCTGGCAAACACACCGAGGTACAAAACGTTTACCGAGCTTCCACTATCAATCAGGATTCGGCTTACATCATAATTGTTCAAGTGTAGGGATACAACAAGTGCGTCCTCATGGGGAAGCTGTATCCCAAGAAGATCATCATCAGAAAAGGAAAGCTCGCTCATGCGCGCCTTCTTTAGCACCGGCGCATCACCATTGCCCCTGGAGCTCGATCGCCGGCCTCCTCAATCATGTTGATACGGCCGACTACAGGCGGATTTGGTGGAGGAGGGAGTTGTGGGAGCTCGGGCCGGCGGTCACCTTCTTGCTGCTGTGGCTCGGGCGCCCTCCTGAATTGGTCCAGTCGTCCCCGCCGGATCAGTCTTTCGATCTCGTTCTTCAGCTGCCAGCATTCTTCCGTGTCGTGACCGGGCTCCCTGTGGTAGCGGCAGTATTTGGCAGGATCTCTCCGAGTCGGGTTCCCTCGGAGAGGCACTGGTCGGGGAAGCTGGCGCTCTATCTCCATGAGGATTTGCGCTCGAGGCACGGTCAGTGGAGTGTAGCGATCGAATCGCCTGGGGGGGCTCCGGGAGTGATTCCTCGGCGGCGGTGGGGGACCCTCTGGCGGCGAGGCGGACTTGGCCGACGGATGGGACGGTGTCTGTCGGGGAGTTTAGGCTCCTTCTTCTTGGCTTGCTCGACGCGGGCAACTCTCCGCGACTCCTCGACCCTAGCGTACTTGTCCGCAAGGGCCATCATATCAGAGAGGCACGGGGGGTAGCTGACCTCCATTGCCAGGTAGAAGTCGCTCTCCTTCGAAACTCCCCCCGCTAGGGCGACATTGCCACCTCATGATTAAGGTGGTCCACCTCTAACATGGCCTTGTTGAAACGGCCAAGGTAATTCCTCAGGGACTCCCCCTCTCTCTGCTTAACTTCGGAGAGGGAGTCGGATCTCGTCGATGGCGGCGGCTGCTGACGAACTGGCCGATAAAGAGGCGACTCAGCTCGTCGAAGGAATCAATGGAACCTGGTTTCAAGGCGTTGAACCAGGTCTGGGCGGATCCTCTGAGGGTGGATGGAAAGGCTCGGCAGAGGATCGCGTCAGATGCTCCGTGGAACATCATTATTGACCGGAAGCTACCAAGATGGTCATCCGGATCGGTGGAACCGTGATAGGGCTCGACGGTCGGCAGTTTGACGTGGGAGGGGATCACCTCCTCCATGATCCCCTTAGAGAAAGGGATACCCTGCTCTGCTTTGGGCTGGGGCAGATGGGTCTGCTTGGCAGCGTCCAGCTCCTGGCGGATCTCCTCCTCAGCGGCGAGAGGAGCAGCTGGGTGGGAGGACCGCAAGGATGGCGTTGAGTCATGGTGGGACGTCGCCAGAGAGAGAGCAGGCTCACCGAGATCTGGGAAGATCTCGATCATGGCCGCCCGGCGGGACCGGATTCCCTCCTCTGGGCCAGTACGGAGGGTCCACGGATTCACGGGAATCGGAGGAGGAGGTTGCCGGTGAAGAAGAAGTCGCCGTTTCTTTCTGGGGGTGTGAAGCAGGAGGAGGTGCAAGACGCTCTTGGACCAGGTGGGTGAGAGCCTGGACCTGCTGGACCAGCGTAGCGAACTGGTCCTGGGTCACCGGAATGGCAGGCGGCGACGGAGTCTCGACAGGTGGGGGTTGCGGCGCAGCGGCGCCAGTTGGGTCAGGTCTCTGGGAAGCGACCTGATCTTGGGCATCAGAGGTTGCTCTCTTCCGGTTGGCCATCAGAGAGGTTCTTCTCCGGATGAGGATCCTTGTCTCCTTCTTTCAAGTTTTGATGGGACTTGAGACCCTTCCTCTAGCGCCAATCTGTTGCCGCCGGGATCCGTCCTCCGACTCGGGCGCGGTCGTTCCTCGGGGAGATGGGGTGCGGCAGACCTGCAAAACAGGAAGCCCACACACGGAGGGACGCTGGGGGGGTGGTCCTCCGCGGAAGGCCCTCCGACGCTCAAGTCAGTGGAGACGAAATCGGCGATCAACCAGATAATGAGGAGGTGGATCTCTCCGGGAGCCCTCTCCAGGGGGGCGGCCAATCGGGAGCTCTAGGAGGAGCAGAGCACCGACGAGCTGCCGGAAGAGAGGGATGACTCCAGAGTTTTTGGGCGTCAAGAGTCGCGTACCTGAGGGAATCTGCCAGTTTGGTATTTATAGGCTGTTACCTGGGGACCTGAGCATCTTCTGGAAGGTTCTGGGGTTGTTACGATACGGGAGCAGACAGAATCAGGCCGTCGTGGGGCCGTCAGAATCCACGTCTCGTTTGTTAAGGGATCGACGGTTGGGAGAGCTCCTTGATGTCTCGGGATCTGGGCAAGTAGACCCGGGGCGGTTACAGTAGGTCTTAGGCCATGTCTCGACATGATTCCCTGCCAAGGGGGCTGCTCGGGTAAGCTTAAGCTCTCCCGCGTCAGGTTCCGCGGAGGTAGACGTTAGGACGTGGATCGGCCGAGCTAGGAAAGCCCGGAGGAGGCCAAGTGACGGAGGCCCGGAAGAGGCCAAGCTAAGGAAGCTCGGAGGGGGCCGAGCCACGGAGGCCCGGAAGAGGCCGAGCCATGGAGGCCCGGAAGAGGCCGAGCTGGGGAAGCCCGGAGGGGGCCGAGCCATGGAGGCCCGGAAGAGGCCGAGCTAAGGAAGCTCGGAGGGGGCCGAGCCACGGAGGCCCGGAAGAGGCCGAGCGACGGAGGCCCGGAAAAGGCCGAGCTAAGGAAGCCCGGAGGGGGCCGAGCCACGGAGGCCTGGAAGAGGCCGAGCGACGGAGGCCCGGAAGAGGCCGAGCCATGGGGGCCCGGAAGAGGCCGAGCTAGGGAAGCCCGGAGGGGGCCGAGCCATGGAGGCCCGGAAGAGACGGCGGGAGGAGGTCAGCCTTGGCCGCCTCGCACAGATATCAATGCAATGATAATTTTACCCCCCAACAGTTCTCATTTTTTCTTTCAAGAAAGATAAGCTGGTGTCCAAATTCAATGTTTGATCACTAGGTCCCCCTTTAACCTGTTCGATCATTTTCTGTGAGACCACTTTGACATCAAAATCACCACCCACACAAACCCACATTCGAAGCTTAAATTGCTCCTTAATTCTATCCTTGTTGTACACAATTTGAGCAAGGGTGGTCTTTCCAACTCCACCAAGGCCAAAGATGGGAAGGACAGAGATATTTTTGTCACTGTCTCCGTCTATTAAGAATTTCATCACCTGTTTCTCATCTTCATCTCTTCCATAAATTTCAGATTCAACCACTAATGAGCAGGTCTCACGGTCCACAGGCCTATCTGAGTCAGATTTCACAATCAAATCAAATTCTTTGTTCTCCTTTACAATATCATCCAATCTCTCTCCGATGTCTTTTATCTTGCGGGCCATCCTATATCGAAATGCAATGGGATTGTTCGAGGAATAGAAGTCACGCACCTTTCCGGCGGTTATGAGATCATGTCGTCTCTCCATCCTTCGCCGCAGTGCTTCGGTCTCGAACTCAGTCATCACATCTTCCGCATCGAGAGCCGCATCTCGGAGCTTCCTCAGCCAACCTCGCAGAGCTTTGTCAGTGATGGATCTTCTCTCGGCATCATCAAGCACGTTCTGGATTGTTGATAGCTTGGTTTGCAGCTTCTGGATGTCGGTGCGAACACTCGTCAGCATCCCCAGCTCCTCCCATAACGTAGAGCCCAACTTCTTCAGCAGCGCATCCACGACAGGACCGGCAGCTGCCAGTGCTAATTGTTCCATGATTTCAGAGGATGGATGGATGGTTCGAGCGAAGGCCAGACAGAAGCTTTGAGATGAAATTTCCTCCACCCTAGCTTAAGATGAAAGGGGACTCAGCTCAGAGGGGTTAAATCGTCCAACGCCAATAATTGAGACCAGAGTGGAGGAGGAATCTACTTCATGACTCCTCGCGATGCGCGGTTCGTGACCCGAGGTTGGCGACACAGCGGGATGGCGGGAACATGGCAATTTGATGAGACTTGCAATATTTAAAAGGCCGATGACGAATTCAGTAACTTATAATATTTAAAAGACCGACGACGACGACGACTTGCAATTTGGCTCATTCGTTCATTCATCTTGTAGTCGGTGAGTCACATGACGAAGGCATCGCACCTCCCGTGAGCAAGAAAGCAAAATAAATAATGGATAGGGTGCTGAAGGTAAATGAGTACACAGTGGCATTCCAAGAAAGATAATAGCACGCAGTTGCTTAAAAGATGAAGCACTGGTTGGAGCTCAAAAATAAGCATGCCAAGCAATACTTAATCTAACTCGAGTTTTAATTTTGGATGTAAAACAAAAAAAAAAAAAGTTGCACTAAAACTTTGAAGTTTGGGCAATGATTTAAAATGGTGAGAAGGAGATGTAGAAGAAATGCTGGTGTAACCATTATAAAATCTTTCAAAGAGAAGAATCAAAATACAAGCAAAACAATGATGTGTGTTAAACAAACTCCTAATTTGATTATCAAATAAATATCAAAGCTTTTGGGTATTTTAGAAATGTAAATACCAACAATAAATTACTTTTTGTTAAATAAATACCCTATTTTTTAAATTATGGTTAAAATATAATAATATTTTATATGTATATAATGGAGTAATATGCGATTTTATAATGTAGATTTTTATGCAAAATATTTTAAGTTATTTTAACTGGTAAAACTCAAATAATGTAGTATAATATTCATGTAATCTCAATAGGGATGAACCCATCATTAAGAGCAATAAACATGCGTTGTTCTAGAAACTCCTCATGTTTTGTTAGGAGAAAAGTTGGCGGCTTAATTAGAATATTTTAGCACTTTTTATTTTTTTTCTTGTTGAAGCGCATAGTTATAAATCGGCATAAACTCTTATATATTATTTCTATTTAATTATTAAAGCTAAACATTTTTGAAAAAAAGCTAACTAAAAGTGTTAATATTAACTTAAAAAAGATGCTAGGCATTTAATTTTTATCGTTGATAACGCTTGTAACACAATTAATGTAAAGTTTTATTTAAAAGGCTCAAACTTTAACATAGTCCCCGGACTTGGAAGGCTTAAATTTTCCAACACCAATAATTGAGAGCGGTGGAGCAGGAATCATGTGTGGGTTCGTGGCCCGAGCTTGGCGACCCATCTCCGAAGCGTTCACGCGTGCGAGTTCAGTAACTTATAATATTTAAAAGACCAACGACGACGGCTTGCAATTTGGCTCATTCGTTCCTTCATCTTGGAGTCGGTGTGTCACATAACGATCGAAGAATTCACATGTACCGTGGAGCTGGAAAGCAAAATAAATAATGGACAAGTTGCTGAAGGTGGAATCAATCATGCATAGATTTTTTATTTTTTCTTTTTCTTTTGAAATGTAAGGAAACCGAGACCCACCGAATTCTAGAATTCAATTATGGGATGGATAGAGCAAGAGAGATTATTTCATTCGACTACGCCTAATTCATAAGTCCCTTCAAACTGTCGTTTTTCAAGAACCACAGTAAGTAAAAGGCTACATTTTAGAGGAAGAAACAGTACTGATGCAAAGACGTATGCTAAACCGCATGAAATCCAAGGATTGTTTAAAGAAAAGGTGCAGAATTCATGCAAGTGGTTCACGTGGTTAACAAAATCACACAACTTACAATCGAAGGTAAATGAGCAAATAATATATAGCGTTTCAAGAAATATTATAGCAGGCGCTTGCTTAGAGATGAAGCACTACTTGGAGTTCAAAAATCAGCATGCCAAACAATACTTAATCCAACTCAAGTTTTATTTTGGATGTAAAATAAAAAAGAAGTAGAGCGAGAAAACTTTGAAGTTTGGGCAATGATTTAATATGGTGAGGAGGAGATACAGAAGAATGCTACTGCAGCAACATTATAAAAAGAATAATCACGGTAGAAGCGAAAAAGGTTGCGTACGTCTTAGACAAACTCTTAATTTGGTTGTTAAATAAATATCAAAGTTCTTAGTTATTTCAGATATATAGATACCTACAAAAAATAACTTTTTATTAAATACTATATTTATTAATTATAGTTAAAATATAATTATAATATCTTATATTATAATATTTTATAATTTTTTTCATAATAATTACATATGAATTATAACCTTGCTAAACTAGATATATACAGGAGCATTGACCAAAAGACATATTTCAATTATCTTGGCCCATAACTAAAAGAATTTACCAAGTTAATTGGGATAAAGTAGGGATATACCTCCTTGTCTTATTTTTAAATGAGGGTTAAGTGAGTAATATTATTTTGCATGATGAGTAGTGAATAATTAATGCTAATGGATCCATCTGCTACCAAACCAATAGCTTCCATTCACATGATGTATGGCATAACAAACAATGATAATTGATAAGAGGACTCATCTAAATGAAATAACTTGTGATTTGAAAAGCGATGCCTACGGCATCAATTTAAAATATTTAAAATGCATTGCTATTTTAAATATTTTAAAACAGCGACACGGAGGACGAGGCTTCCGATGAGAAAGAGATCATACCCAAGTTCAAGGCTTCCGATGAGCTGCATTTCTTGAGATCTCCATCGGTCGGGAGGAAGAGGTTCTCCTACGACCTTCTTCAGCGCAGTCTCTTTATGGAGATTAGAGGATTCCTTGTTCCATCCCCCTTTCGCCCCCGGTTTCCAATGGCTCTCATGGCACGGTGAGAGGGGTTGTAGCCAGAGAGTAGGAAGAGAGTGACACCTCGCCTGGTAAAACTCCCTTCGAGCCCTTTCGGTGATGCATTTAGATGCATCGCTAAGGGTTTTAGGGTTTTAGAGTTTTAGGGTTTAATTAGGGGTTTATTGTCACTGCCTCCCCGTGTTAGGACTGGGTAATTTGCGCGCCTGCTGGCTTACTTAGATGTGGTAGCCATTTCTTAGGCTCCCTCTCTTGAATCGAACTGTAATTCTCCGTCACCCGTCAAGATATCATGCATGGTAGGCCCCTACATGTCTCCTGATTTAGGGAAAATACGTACGGGAAAGGCATAAGGCCGAGCCCGATCGTCCGATCGGCCAATTGGGAGGTAACCCGCGATAAGAGATTGAAGCGCCACCGAAGACGATGGAGGGGAGAAAGGGGCAGCACCGCCGCCCACGGGAGGTTCCCGAAGGAAGCGGACATGTAACATCGCGGCCACCCACGTCACCCTGGGGCTCCAGCAAAACGAGCGGCATAGATTATAATATATCAATATATAAAATTATCATTATGTAATATTAAATATAATAAACTATAATAATTACTTAATAAAATTAATATTTTTAAAAATAACGAAATAGCGGCGCATTAAGTATGCATCGCTAAATAGTGACTCATTTAGCGATGCATGAGTATGCGTCACTATTAGCAATGCAACTCTGCGTCGCTAAATTCCAACTAAGATGGGGTTAAGGCGGCAAAGTAGCGACGCAATTAGCGTTGTATCGCTAATTAGCATTGTATCGCTAATTAGTGATGCAATTAGCGATGCATTTACTGTCGCTGAATAATGATGGATTACCAACGCAAATATGCGTCCGCAATCCTAATATATAAAACCCCCCTTTCTTCTTCCTCCTGATTTCTCCCCCCTCCCCCCCAACTGGCCGATCTCCCTCCCTCTTCCCACTCCGACGGCACTTTGACGGTGCTCCGGCACCCGATGAACTGGGCGGCGACACCATTTTCCGGGTAAGCCGCCACCTCCCTCCCCCTCTCCCCCCATCTTCCCCATCTCCCTGCCTCGTCGGCAACGGCAGTGGCCGTGGCCATCGTCGCTGGCACGACCGCGCCCGGCCATGGCCGGGTGGCTACCGGCTATGGCCAGGCCACGGGCAGGGGAAAAAAATTTGAAACCCCCCCACAAGCCTCCTCCGGCCCTCCCTCTCCAGTCGTCGGCCACGACAGTGGCCGTGGCCGTCGTCGCTAGCCACGGCAGCGCCCGGCCGTGGCTACCGGCCATGGTCTGGCCACGGTGGCCAGGCCATGGACAGGGGAAAAAAATTTGAAAACCCCCCCAAGCCTCCTCCGGCCATCCCTATCACGTCGCCGGCCACGGCAGTGGCCATGGCCATCGCCGCCGGCCACGGCTGTGCCCAGGTGCCTGCCGGCCGTGGCCTTAACATGGTGGCCAGGCCACGGGCAAGGGGAAAAAAGAAAATTTGAGAACCACCCCCAAGCCTCCTCCGGACCTCCCTCTCCCGTCGCTGCATCTAGCCATGGTTGGACAGCTGCCGGCCATGGCCTGGCCATGGTGGCCAGGCCACGGGCAGCAGGAAAAAAAATTTTGAAACCCCCCCCAAGACTCCTCCGACCCTCCCTCTCCCATTGCTGGCCACGGCAGTGGCCGTGGCCGTCATCGCCAGCCACGGCCGTGCTCGGCCGTGGCCGGGTGGCTGCCGGCCATGGTCGGGTGGTTGCCGGCCATGGCCTGGCCACGGTGGCCAGGCCACGGGCAGGGGAAAAAAATTTGAAACCCCCAAAGCCTACTCCGGCCCTCCCTCTTCCGTCGTCGGCCACGGCAAAGGCCATGGCCATCGTCGCCGGCCACGGCCGCGCTCGGCAGTGGCCGGGTCGCTGCCGGCTATGGCTAGGCCACGGGCAAGGGGAAAAATTTTGAAAACCCCCCCAAGCCTCCCCCGGCCCTCCCTCCCCCATCACCGGCCTTGGCCGCGCCCGACCGTGGCCAGGCCACTGGCAGGGGAAAAAAAATTAAAACCCCCCAAGCCTCCTCCGGCCCTCCCTCTCCCGTCGCCGGCCATGGTCGCGCCCGACCGTGGCTGGGTTACTGCCGGCCATGGCCTGGCCACGGGCAGGGAAAAAATTTCAAACCCCCCTAAGCCTCCTCCGGCCCTCCCTCTCCCGTCGGCCACTACAGTGGCCGTGGCCATCGTCGCCGGCCATGGCCGCGCTCGGCCATGGCCAGGTGGTTGCCGGCCATGGCCTGGCCATGGTGGACAGGCCACGGGCAGAGGGAAAAAAAATTTCAAACCCCCCCTAGAAGCACCCTTCGGCTATTTTTTTATAAAAATAAAATTTTTATTCAAAAATATTATTTTATAAGGTAACAAAATATATTGCATAACTAATTTTATTGATTTAATGATTTAATTATTATATTAAAAAATTTATTAGTAATTCATTTTGATATTTTAATCTTAACATCGTATTCAATAATATTATTATATCACTTAAATTTAGAAAACCACTATAGTAATATCATTATATATAATAATTATATATTACAATAAAATTAGAATACATTATAATAATATTTTAATATTGTATGATAAATTATATTGTGTGATATTATAATATTATAATATAATGATTTTATATTATGAAATGGAACTATTTTGTGTTTGATGGAATTTTCAATTAAATCAAAATAGTTTTCTTTATGCATGTAGTATTATAAGAATGTTGTTATACTTTAATGTTACAATATTAAAATTAATATTATGTCTATCGTCACCCCTAAAAAAATTAATATAACAACCTCATTATAATATAACATTAAATTATGATATAATACAATATTATAATTAATATAATATTAAGTAAATATTATAATAAAATTGTATCAATATATGGATAATATTAATATCACATGAAATATATAAAATTTGCAATTAATTCATATTAGGATTTATGTTATAAAATGATAAATAAAATTTATTATCCCTTTAAATTATAATATTTACTGTGATCATAAAATAGTATGTTTATGATAATTATATTATGTCATAATATTAATAATATCATTATATATATATTAACTTATAATAAAATCCTTCCACTTTTAGTAATCATATTAGACGAGAGTTCATCAAGTCAATCACCTGAGTGCCCTGCATTTCAAGAGGATAAGATGGAAATAAATGTAATTGAGAACGATACAAGGGCTCCTGAAACATCACTTAGATATTCAAATGGTGATGTCCAAGAAATTGAGGATGCAAATGTTCAGTTTCCTTCTGATGATAATGACACTGAATCACAATCGATACAACATCGGATGTTGAACCAACATTTGATGAAACAAATAACACTGATTAAACATAGAGGTTTATTCAATTACAATTTATTTTTATAAGTGCTAAATTTTTACATATTCAATCATTATTCGTAATTATATTGCATAGTTCTTTAGTATTTTCAGTATGTCAGGCCGAGATAGATCTTCCACCGACGGACAGAGCGAGCAGGGACATGGCCCTGCCGCATCAGATCACTTCATGAGCATTGAAGATGGAGAGTTCAGATCTATAGCCTTCGAGTCTCATAGCCGATCGGCACAGACATCTGAGAGTTCTTTCCATGTTGGCCGTACCCTTCTGAAGTAAATGATCTCGAGAGCTTACCATGCTCCCTCAAATTGGGCATCCTCGAAAAGATGTGAGGAAGAGGAAAGAGAACATAAGCGACCGACACTGGCTCGCCTTGTTCGAAAACAGCCGAGTGATATTTTTAATCCTCGGCAACAACCGAGTGATATTCTGAAGCCTCAACTATAACCGAGCAATGTATTATCTGAAACTCGGCCAAGTCAAATGACGTACTATAAAACATTATCTGAAGCTCCAGCCTAGACAAGTAATCTCTCCGACGCGTTGACACAACTAAGACGTCCTATTATGCTTCGACAGATGCAAGCAGCCTTTTCTACTCAACAGTTGAGGCACGCGAATTGTCTCTTTCCGAAGAAGAACCTACTTCATTTTGTAAGCGAGATCATGCTTACCACATAAATCCATGGCACCGCCCAGGTCTGCCTCTGGCCCAAACAGGGGTAAATGTTTCCTCTGCCGAGGACCGAATGTTAGTCTTAGCAATAGCAAAGTAGCAAGAGTGCTGCCGAAATACGCTATGACACAAAACATGATATGGGAGTAACAACTCTCAACACAAAAGAAGCAGGCGCTAAAAGAAGAAAGAACAAAACTTTCTTTATTTCCTCATCAAAAAAAGAGTTACAACCTCTCCAGAGGCATTACAAGTGCATCATGGCACAGGAAATAAAAATGAGTAAATAGCTCGGTCGAACTGCTTCAGTCAGCTTCGGTTAATAATGATATTTTGGCATCTGACCCAAAAAATTAGACAACCAGCCAGCTCGCCCTAAAACCTCCGGTTGGGGTCGAGCCGGCCTCCCACGGGTCCCCCGGATGAACAAAGAGATCCAAGAACAGAAGGAAGACCCGTGGATGCTGATGTGAGGATGCGTCCCCCGAGTGGGATGCGGATCGCTGGACACTGCCTGACCGTGAAAAGCGAAGGACAAGCAGACCAGCACTGCTCTCAACTCCCTCTTCATAGGCAAAAGATCCCCCAGCCAGATGAGCTGAGGGAACCAGCCCGAGGGAGAAGGAAAAGTCCGTGCGTGCTACGGGGGTGCTTGTGCACTTTCTACCCTACGACCCCCGTAGCAAGCCATAAAGGACACACAGGAAGTGCATATGTGCACTCTCCATGTGATCTCTATGGACCTCCTGTGCGCTCTCCATATGATCTTCAAAATTACTCTCTTGAGGATGGTTTGCTCTTCAGTAGCTTCTTCATCGCCCTAGCTATCCGGGGGAAGTCGACCCGCAAAAGGAAAGCTCATTCTCTCTGCTTTCAACCTAGGGGACACAGACGAATGAAAACTCTCACAACTCACGGAGAAGAAAGCCTGGGGAGATAGCCTAACATGGCCCCCTTTCTCCCATTTTATAAGCAAACGAACCGGGAGCGGCTATCAGAGCGGAAAGCCCCGAGATTCAAAATTCCCCGGTCACACACCACGTGGCATCATGGGATGAAAAGAGCACCCCTGAGGTGCGCCAATGCATTGCCCAATCCATGACACATGCCAGAAGATTTCCTCTGATCCCAAATCAAAAGCCTTAAGTGCAGGAAATCGACCGCCGGTCCTTGAGATACGGGCAGGCCCGGGAAATTGCCCAATGAAAACGATATCCTCCAATGGTGAACGAGAGCTTATGTCACACGCTAAAAAGACTTACGTTGGAAAAAGCCGATGGGATAAATGACTCTGGAAAATAACGAGGCATCTTTCGTAGCCTACAAAACCATTTCACCCATTTCGGCAAAAAGAAGGTCGACTCGCCTTGGAAAAAACATGGCACTGGCAGAGTAATAAAAAGGTGTAGAAGTCAAGTACTCCGCAATAAAGGCACATTGATGCCCTTAGCTCTGGCCCAACCGTCCATTATGTCTTGGCATAAATCAAGACACTGCCTTATGCTTCAACCCAAGGCCAAGATTGCCTCCATACTTCGGGCTAAACCGAAGTATCCCTCCTCGATTCAATGTAACCCAGCGTTATACTATGCTTCGATCCGGATCAAAGTAATGGAACGCTCCTTATGCTTCAGCCAAAACCGAGCGATACGCAATACTCCGGTTGGAACTTACGGGTTCCGTTTACCTCGGCTAGAACAGGGACACCACAGATTATGGGAGGTTCCCCAGAGGATGGTTCGTTTCGTAAGACTCAAACAATAAGAAAGGATGCTTCGAAAACAGCAAGCACAAAAATTGCAAAGTTCCTTTGCATTCATCATAAAAGGAGAAACAAAAAGAAAGATACATTAGCCCTCATAGGGGCTTGTCACTTTCTCCGGGCGCCGCCGAGCTCTCCCCGCGCCGCGGAGCCGGCTCGGCCACTTGTTGTTGGAGCAGCACCACCTCCCTCTTCAGCCGGCTGTTGGCTTCGCGAGGAGCTCAATCTCCCTTGTGGAAACGGTCAGATATTGCTCGGTCGCCTTCCGGATTTGTTCGCGGTCCATGAACAATGAAGCTAAAACCTCTCTATCGACTGTCACTGTGGTGTGGCCCCAATGGAGCCCCCCGCGACCGCCAACGCCGCTGTTTGGTCTTCCGGTTGATCGTCCCTCACCTCGGAAGCCATTTTAGTATCAAAAATCTTGGAAGATCAGCTGAGGAGATGGTTAGCGATGGCACTCCTCCACCCTTTTTAAACTGCTCCTGGTGGGTATCCGATCGCTAGGACCATTAATTCTAACACCACTACCGCGAGATACGCCACGTGTCACCACCTCAGCGGGTGCTCGTGGGAACGAAGAGTTCCGCTCCCTCATCAAGATGATCATTAATAACTTTGTGCTCGGGATGCGCCCCTTTCTTGGGACCAAACCCCCTCCATCCGAATTATGCTACTTAAGGCTATATTCCTTACGTCCTGACTTGCATGCCAGACCATCCAGGGCCTAGCCTGAGCGTGCCAAACTTTGCTCTGGGCAAGCCAAATTATCCTCATATCTAGGTCCTAATCCAAGCTATCCTTATACCTCGGCTTCGACCAAAACATTTACTTAAGGCCGAACTAAGTCGGCCAAAGAGCGCGAACGAGTCATAACTTGTTCACAGTCAAATGGAAAGCCTGAGACAAAAAGACTGGCCAAAAGACAAACAAGTGGAGGCCAGAGACCCGTTCATTGGGAATTTCAATCAAATTACATATCTGAAAAGCAAAAGTACACAAATGGTCCTCAAGGATCAGGAGCTGGATCAGTTCCAGTAGTGTCCCCAACAACACTCGGAGAGACTTGGCTCGTTTTTCCCACTTCAAAAGTTGTCATTCCTTCGGCGGCATGCTTGGAGTATTCTTCAGGAGTTGTAACCTCACTAGAACCTAAGATAACGTCAAGATCGACGTCTGAGATGTCCTCATACTCAGTTTCTTCAGCACCTGAGGTGCAGCCTCGAAGGGTTCAACATCCAGAAAAGAGAGGTCCCATTTCGGATGCTCCCAGGATATTTTAGTTCGGACCTCCTCCTCACCGAGCTGGAAAGCCTCGGCACAGGTTGCATCTTGTTCGCCCCGAAGTATGGCAAGATGCCTCTCGACCTCAGCAACTTGACCCCGAAGCGAGGTGACTCGCTCTTCAGCCTCAACAACCTGCCCTTTGAGCTCCGAGCTCCTCCGATAACTTGACACTAGTTCTTCTTGTAGGCTTTCTAATTGACCTTGGCCCTCGAGCCTCGCCTTCTCCATCTGCAACGTGGGATTAGTCAATACAACAGTGAGACGACGGGGAAAATTAAAAAGACTGGGTTATACCTCCTCCTCTTGCCGAGACAATCTCCTAGTTAATTCTTCGACCTCGCCGAAGGCCCTTAGCTTGTCGGCTTTAACCTGCTCTATCCTATCCTTGAGGTCGTTAATCCTCGACTGCCTACTGTTAACTTCTTCCCTGGACTGGGAAAGTTCATTGTCAAGCTTGGTCATCCTCTCCTGATGCCACTTGATCCTATCGTCCTTAGCGATAATGCAATGTTGTAGCTGCCGGATATTCTCTTCTGACTCGCCAAGCATTCTGTTCATGTGACTCCTCTCCTCAACAGCTTCCCTCCTCAGCTTGTCTTGACTTTCGTCAAACTGCTTCTTAGCAGTTTCCATTTCTTCAATATGCCTGGATGTGGCCTGTGATAATTCCGAGCATACTTCGTCATACCTCACCCTGAGCCCGTGTAGCTCCTTAACTTCGAGCCTTAACTTGGATGCGTCGTCGAGGGCAGCCCGATGCAGCCCCTCGCCATCGACAAGTTCTTGTTGGTGGTGTCCAGGAGTTACTCGAATTTGTCAGACGCTCTGCTCGCAATCAGAGCTCGCTACTGACTCTCTTAGCCTGGACGCTGGCCCCCGTTGCCAGGCTCAAACGCCAGCATAGTGCCCTATTAATCAGAGCACTCTACAAAACAAAACTCAAATAAGAAAGTGCGATTAAGTTCGTCAGAAAATACCCGATACTCTGGAAATAGCAACTCACCCGGGAGGTGTAAGACCTAGCTAACTCCATTAGGTGGATTGTCGATATTGGGAAGAAGATGAACGTCCTTCGCCGCGTTCCACTGACCAAACGCGGTGTCTATAAGATCCAAAACCGCAAACTCGTTCGTCGATGGACCAATGCTCGGATACAATGCCGACTTCATCAAAGCAGAGAACGCTTCCTCGACAGCCGGGTCCGAACTACCAGGCAGCCCATTGAGGAATCAGTCCGAGCAATCTCAAACTAAGAAGCCTTCAATCTCTGGCCTCCTTCAGCAAAAATTGGCCTACAATTCATCGGACACCTCGGCCAGCCCCGGCCTCAATGTTCCAGAGGATTTAGAGGGGAAACTTCAAGGTCATTGTTCTGTCCTTCTTCTTCACCCAAAGGTCCCTCTTCAATCATCGGCGCCTGCTCCTCCCCCACGGACTCCACCGAAGCCTCAACTTGTTACTAGCTCCTCTAGCCTCCTCAAGAGGAAGCTCTCCAGCATGAAACTCCTTCCAAACCTCCATTGCCTTTGGCCCAGCGTCATCGCCCCCTAACCCATCCGAGGGAGGCCCTTCAATGATAAGCTCACCCTGAGTTCCTGACGGAGCCTCCTCCGGGCTATCTACTATCTCCACCACCAGAGGACAAGGGATCTCGGCAACCCTTTTTGAGTCCTCCTCCACCCTCTGCTCTCCATCATGGCTATTACTTCTCCCCTCAACGGAGAAGACCCCTCTCTCACTGCTGGCTCCCCCACATACTCTCTCTTTGAGGGTATAGAGCACGGGCTGGCCCTAACTCGCCCAACCTCTGGCGAGTGCTCCCCAGAAAGATGAACCTTCTTCTCAGGCTTACGCCTTTCNAATAAAGGCACAGATGCCCTTAGCTCTGGCCCAACCGTCCATTATGTCTTGGCATAAATCAAGACACTGCCTTATGCTTCAACCCAAGGCCAAGATTGCCTCCATACTTCGGGCTAAACCGAAGTATCCCTCCTCGGTTCAATGTAACCCAGCGTTATACTATGCTTCGATCCGGATCGAAGTAACGGAACGCTCTTATGCTTCAGCCAAAACCGAGCGATACGCAATACTCCGGTTGGAACTTACAGGTTCCGTTTACCTCGGCTAGAACAGGGACACCACAGATTATGGGAGGTTCCCCAGGAGGATGGTTCGTTTCGTAAGACTCAAACAATAAGAAAGGATGCTTCGAAAACAGCAAGCACAAAAATTGCAAAAGTTCCTTTGCATTCATCATAAAAGGAGAAACAAAAAGAAAGATACATTAGCCCTCATAGGGGCTTGTCACTTTCTCCGGCGCCGCCGAGCTCTCCCCGCGCCGCGGAGCCGGCTCGGCCACTTGTTGTTGGCAGCGCCACTCCCTCTCCAGCCGGCTGTTGGCTTCGCGAGGAGCTCATCTCCCTTGTGGAAACGGTCAGATATTGCTCGGCCGCCTTCCGGATTTGTTCGCGGTCCATGAAAAATGAAGCTAAAACCTCTCTATCGATTGTCACTGTGGTGGGCCCAATGGAGCCCCCGCGACCGCCAACGCCGGTCTTCCGGTTGATCGTCCCTCACCTTCGGAAGCCATTCAGTATCAAAAATCTTGGAAGATCAGCTGAGGAGATGGTTAGCGATGGCACTCCTCCACCCTTTTTAAACTGCTCCTGGGGTATCCCGATCGCCAGGACCATTAATTCTAACACCACTACCGCGGATACGCCACGTGTCACCACCTCAGCGGGTGCTCGTGGGAAACGAAGAGTTCCGCTCCCTCGAAGATGATCATTAATAACTTTGGTGCTCGGGATGCGCCCCTTTCTTGGGACCAAACCCCCTCCATCCGAATTATGCTACTTAAGGCTATATTCCTTACGTCCTGACTTGCACGCCAGACCATCCAGGGCCTAGCCTGAGCGTGCCAAACTTTGCTCTGGGCAAGCCAAATTATCCTCATATCTAGGTCCTAATCCAAGCTATCCTTATACCTCGGCTTCGACCAAAACATTTACTTAAGGCCGAACTAAGTCGGCCAAAGAGCGCAACGAGTCATAACTTGTTCACAGTCAAATGGAAAGCCTGAGACAAAAAGACTGGCCAAAAGACAAACAAGTGAGGCCAGAGACCCGTTCATTGGGAATTTCAATCAAATTACATATCTGAAAAGCAAAAGTACACAAATGTCCTCAAGGATCAGGAGCTGGATCAGTTCCAGTAGTGTCCCCAACAACACTCGGAGAGACTTGGCTCGTTTTTCCCACTTCAAAAGTTGTCATTCCTTCGGCGGCAGGCTTGGAGTATTCTTCAGGAGCTGTAACCTCTCTAGAACCTAAGATAACGTCAAGATCGACGTCTGAGATGTCCTCATACTCAGTTTCTTCAGCACCTGAGGTGCAGGCCTCGAAGGGTTCAACATCCATAAAAGAGAGGTCCCATTTCGGATGCTCCCAGGATATTTTAGTTCGGACCTCCTCCTCACCGAGCTGGAAAGCCTCGGCACAGGTTGCATCTTGTTCGCCCCGAAGTATGGCAAGATGCCTCTTGACCTCAGCAACTTGACCCCGAAGCGAGGTGACTCGCTCTTCAGCCTCAACAACCTGCCCTTTGAGCTCCGAGCTCCTCCGATAACTTGACACTAGTTCTTCTTGTAGGCTTTCTAATTGACCTTGGCCCTCGAGCCTCGCCTTCTCCATCTGCCAACGTGGGATTAGTCAATACAACAGTGAGACGAGGGGAAAATTAAAAAGACTGGGTTATACCTCCTCCTCTTGCGAGACAATCTCCTAGTTAATTCTTCGACCTCGCCGAAGGCCCTTAGCTTGTCGGCTTTAACCTGCTCTATCCTGTCCTTGAGGTCGTTAATCCTCGACTGCCTACTGTTAACTTCTTCCCTGGACTGGGAAAGTTCATTGTCAAGCTTGGTCATCCTCTCCTGATGCCACTTGATCCTATCGTCCTTAGCGATAATGCAATGTGTAGCTGCCGGATCTTCTCTTCTGACTCGCCAAGCATTCTGTTCATGTGACTCCTCTCCTCAACAGCTTCCCTCCTCAGCTTGTCTTGACTTTCGTCAAACTGCTTCTTAGCAGTTTCCATTTCTTCAGTATGCCTGGATGTGGCCTGTGATAATTCCGAGCATACTTCGTCATACCTCACCCTGAGCCCGTGTAGC
Organism: Calamus simplicifolius; assembly: GCA_900491605.1. Lineage (NCBI taxonomy): Eukaryota > Viridiplantae > Streptophyta > Magnoliopsida > Arecales > Arecaceae > Calamus > Calamus simplicifolius. The sequence continues at coordinate 776,990 of UESW01004192.1, read as the reverse complement.
TCCTTAACTTGAGCCTTAACTTGGATGCGTCGTCGAGGGCAGCCCGATGCAGCCCCCTCGCCATCGACAAGTTCTTGTTGGTGGTGTCCAGGAGTTACTCGAATTTGTCAGACGCCTTGCTCGCAATTGGAGCTCGCTACTGACTCTCTTAGCCTGGACGCTGGCCCCCGTTGCCAGGCTCAAACGCCAGCACAGTGCCCTATTAATCAGAGCACTCTACAAAACAAAACTCAAATAAGAAAGTGCGATTAAGTTCGTCAGAAAAACACCCGATACTCTGGAATAGCAACTCACCCGGGAGGTGTAAGACCTAGCTAACTCCATTAGGGTGGATTGTCGATATTGGGAAGAAGATGAACATCCTTCGCCGCGTTCCACTGACCAAACGCGGTCGATAAGATCCAAAACCGCAAACTCGTTCGTCGATGGACCAATGCTCGGATACAATGCCGACTTCATCAAAGCAGAGAACGCTTCCTCGACAGCCGGGTCCGAACTACCAGGCAGCCCATCTGAGGAATCAGTCCGAGCAATCTCAAACTGAGAAGCCTTCAATCTCCTGGCCTCCTTCAGCAAAAATTTGGCCTACAATTCATCGGACACCTCGGCCAGCCCCGGCCTCAATGTTCCGAGGATTTAGCAGGGGAAACTTCAAGGTCATCGTCCTGTCCTTCTTCTTCACCCAAAGGTCCCTCTTCAATCATCGGCGCCTGCTCCTCCCCGGACTCCACCGAAGCCTCAACTTGTTTACTAGCTCCTCTAGCCTCCTCAAGAGGAAGCTCTCCAGCAGAAACTCCTTCCAAACCTCCATTGCCTTTGGCCCAGCGTCATCGCCCCTAACCCATCCGAGGGAGGCCCTTCAATGACAAGCTCACCCTGAGTTCCTGACGGAGCCTCCTCCGGGCTATCTACTATCTCCACCACCAGAGGACAAGGGATCTCGGCAACCCTTTCTGAGTCCTCCTCCGCCTCTGCTCCTCCATCGCGGCTATTACTTCTCCCTCAACGGAGAGAACCCCTCTCTCACTGCTGGCTCCCCACATACTCTCTCTTTGAGGGTATAGAGCCGGGCTGGCCCTAACTCCCCAACCTCTGGCGAGTGCTCCCCAGAAAGATGAACCTTCTTCTCAGGCTTACCCTTTCTGGGCTACCAGCCTCTCTAGGACTTGCCCAACTCTTTCCTTATGCGGCCCTCCAGCGTAGATTTCTTGGCTGCAAGCGCAGTAGCGAACAATCAGATCGAGGTATACTCGCTCGAATGAAATCAATGGAGGGGAGAAAGAAAGAGACTTACATTATGGATCAATGGGCTAAGCCCGACAGCGAAAGGGGCTTCCTCCGATAGTAAGACATTGGCCGAGAGCAGTGGACCAGCAAGAAGGACCCCTAGGTCCTCCCTCTCCTGTTCGGACAATGCTGGATGCGCTTCCACATCTCTAACAGGGTTTCCCATCCCCGTGGGAAGCCGGAACCAATGTTTCCTTCAGCGATGAAGAATCAAACCTTCCATCCCTTTATGGACGACGGTTTATCCATGATCGCCCTGAATGACTTCCGAGGTCCGATATAGGACCACTCCGAGCTTCTCCCGGACATCAGTTGGTGACAAACACGGAACAGGGGCAGGGTCACTATTACCTGAACCCGGTTGCACATCGAGATAAACCGATGATACTCCACCAGCTGTTGGGAGCCAACATTGTTGGGCAGATGTTGTAGAACCTCATGATCTCTTTCACTAAGGGATGAAGAGGAAACCGGAAGCCTGCCTTTAGGCTATCTTCGTAAAGAAAGATCCCACCCTCCAACTCTTGCGAAACCTATGCTCGGGCTTCGGCAGCCGCAAAATGACATCCGACGAACGCCATACCTCTGGCGTATTTTTCCCAGATCCTCGGGAGCAATCTCTGAGACCACATTGTTGGGACTCACCATGTTGTTAATCACAAGAGGCACTGAGCGACGTTGCAAAGAAAGTAGGAGAACAAGGTTTTCTAGGAGGGGACGAAAGGGCGCAGTGAATAGAAATGGTGCTATTTCGACTTTGCTTCTCCCCAAAGGAAACCGCCTCAAAAAGAAGATAAGGCGTCTTGATCGAGACGCCCGAAACCGCCATTGCGGGCACCGTAAAACTGGATTGCTACGTGGCACTTCCCTAGCCGTTGCCCTTAGGAAGCGACGGTTTCGTCCTGTAAAGGCAAGACGACCACACGGCATTAATTAGAGCGTCATTACGTAGGCTGTCAAATCCAAACCCATCCAAATCATGTTACCCGGAGTTATACTCCCTACGCCCGAACCTACGCTTCGAACTAAGGAGTGGGGGGCATGTGTTGAGGGATAAAATCGCCATTGCATCAATAATCGTGCAAGGAGTTAGGATCAATCCTGACTCCCACGTGTTGAACAATACCCGCTAGGGATAAGTTAGCCTCAGTAGATCGGGTGCCTTAGCCCCTCACCGAGCTGAGGATTCCCAAGGCGCAGGCCACATCTCTCAGCCCCAATCGAGCTATAACGTCTCTCGGCGCCAGCCGAGTTATCATCTCTCGGCCTCAGCCAAGCTATCATCTCTCGGCCCCAGCCAGCCATATCATCTCTCGGCTTCAGCCAAGCATATCATCTCGGCCCCAGCCGAGCTATAACTCTCTCGACGCTGGCCGAGTTATCATCTCTCGACCTCAGCCAAGCTATCATCTCTCGGCCCCAGCCGAGCTATAACGTCTCTCGACGCTAGCCGAGTTATCATCTCTCAGCCAGCCGAGCTATCATCTCTCGGCCCCAGCTGAGCTATAATGTCTCTCGGCCCCAGCCAAGCTACCCCTGTTTCTCGGCCCCAGCCAAGCCATCCCTATCTCTCAGCCCCAGCCGAGCTACTCTTGTCTCTCGGCCCAGCCGAGCTATTCCTAACTCTCGGCAACAACCGAGCTATCCATCATTCCTCGCCGGCCGAATTATCATCATGCCCCGGTCAGACCCGGGTGCTCAAGAACCTCCATGGAATCAGCACGGGAGAGTTCAAATTCATAAGATTCCAAACTGAAATCATGCATGACAGTGGCCTAGGACCCCGAGAGTGGCCTAGAGCCATGGAGCCTACATACTCACCAAATCTTGAGACATCAACTAGCTCTCCCAGCCGTCGATCCTCTAACCAACAAGATGCGAATCTTACTGACCTCATAACAAACTGGATTCAAATCCTAACGACTTTTGAACCACAATGCCCCCAGGGAATCAAGAGATCCTCTATAAATAGGGCCGTCTCCCGGCTCCTCAGGTATGCGCGCTCGCTCACTGGCACACCCTTCCTTCTACCTTTACTCTGCTCATCCCCTCTCTGCCATTGGCGCTCTGCCTAGAGCTCTTGAAAGGCCACCCCTGGAGAGACTCTTCAGCGAGAGCCTTCTCCTTTCGTTTGTTGATTGCTGATCCCCGCTGACTTGAGCGTCGGAAGGTCTTTCGCAAGGGCCACCCCCAACGCCTCTCGAGTGAGGACTGTTTTGCAGGTCCGCCCAAAAGGGAGCCCATCCTGAAGCCCGATCGCGCCCGAGGTCGAGGACAGATTTAGCAGCAACAATTCTATATTACAATAAAATTAGAATACATTATAATAATTTTAATATTGTATTATAAATTATATTGTGATATATAATATTAGAATATAATTATTTATAATATTATGAAATGGAACTATTTGTGTTTGATGGAATTTTCAATTAAAATCAAAATAGTTTTCTTTATGCATGTAGTATTAAAGAATGTTGTTATACTAATGTTACAATATTAAATTTAATATATATCCATCATCACCCTAAAAAATTTAATATAACAACCTCATTATAATATAACATTAAATTATGATATAATACAATATTATAATTAATATAATATTAAGTAAATATTATAATAAAATTGTATTAATGTGGGTAATATTAATATCACACGGACTACATAAAATTTGCAATTCATTCATATTAGGATTTTATGTTATAAATATGATAAATAAAATTTATTATCCTTTAAATTATAATATTTACTGTGATCATAAAATAATATATTTATGATAATTATATTATGTCATAATATTAATAATATCATTTATAATATATTAACTTATAATAAATCCTTCCACGTTCAGTAATCATATTAGACGAGAGTTCATCAAGTCAATCACCTAAGTGCCCTACATTTCAAGAGGATAAGATGGAAATAAATGCAATTGAGAACGATAAGGGCTCCTGAAACATCAGTTAGATATCCAAATGGTGATGTCCAAGAAATTGAGGATGCAAATGTTCGGTTTCTTCTTCCAAATGGTGATGTCCAAGAAATTGAGGATGCAAATGTTCGGTTTCCTTCTGATGATAATGACACTGAATCACAATCTGATACAACATCGGATGTTGAACCAACATTTGACGAAACAAATGACACTGATTAAACATAGAGGTTTATTCAATTATAATTTATTTTTATAGTGCTAAATTTTTACATATTCAATCATTATTCATAATTATATTGCATGGTTCTTTAGTATTTTCAGTATGTTAGGCCGAGATAGATCTTCTGCTGATGGACAGAGCGAGCAGGGATGTGGCCCTGTCGCATCAGATCACTTCATGAGCATTGAAGATGGAGAGTTCAGATCTATAGCCTTCGAGTCTCATAGCCGATCGGCACAGACATCTGAGAGTTCTTTCCATGCCGGCCGTACCGTAGTCTCATAGCCGATCGGCATAGACATCTGAGAGTTCTTCCCACATCGACCATACCGTACTTCAATTGGATGTTGATGGATAGTAACTATATAATTGTAAATATATGTTATGTTTTAAGTCAATTACTTATAAATATGGATTTTTTGCAGCTTTATTGAGCAGTATCGAGCCGATCAGCTCCATATTCCAGATCCGTGCTGATCCCACTGGATACGATTGGCATCATGTATCTGCAGCCATGAGGGAGTTTTATTTTTTCAGAGTTTTAGGTAAACTTATTAAATACAATTTATCACTGATATAAAATTACTTAATTTTAATATATTCTTGAACTAACTATTTATTTAAATGAAAAAAAAGTTTACGTGGGACCCTACCATCCATGATGCCATTAGGGCAGCATGGAATACTCTTGCGCACGCCGATACTCCGACATGCTTCATCATTGGAGGGATCGGGTGATCATCCTGTGCATATGCCGAAGGGTATTTGGCACGATTAGCAGCAGGTGTGGCAATCTGAGGCCTGGCAAAGGAGGTCTGCATCAGCCACCACAAACCATCGATCCGAGAAGGCCGGTCGTGGCACGGGTCTCTCTTGCCACACTACGGGGTCCATTTTCATTTAGGAGCACAGTCGCCATATGGTAAGAAAATATAAATAATTTAATTACTAATTTAGTCATTTGTAAATACTTACATTTATATCATTTCTTCTGCTTTTGTAGTCTGAGAAGGAGGGCAAAGATCCTGGTGAGTTCAACCTATTTAGGGTGACACACACTAGGAAGGATGGTACCTGGGTCGATGCACAATCACAGGAGGTTGCGGTAAGAAATTAGACTTATGTTGTAACTATTTAATTTCTAAACATTTATTCATGTTCGTATAATGATTCATTTATCATTGATTCTATAATTCAAAGGCACGAGTCGAGTAGCTTCAATCCTAGGCATCGCAAGTCGACTCCACTAATATGGGGCCGCCGTTGAACTCTCAACAAAGGAGAGTCGATGTGTATTTTTGGAAGCTGTTGGTGCCCAACCATGAGACTATAGGGTCTATGGTCTGGGCGCTAAAGCTTCTAGATATTTTTTTGGCTCCTTTTTGCACTATTCTGGCGATATTCCTCTAGATTATTTAGATGATATTTGAAGATCTATTACGGAGGAGGTTCGACAGAAGGTTCAGCAGGAGGTTCTGCAAGAGGTTCGGTAGAGCTTGCATATATGAGAGAGCAGATGCGTCAGATGCAAGATTTGGTTCACCAAATATCGCAGGGTTCATTCCAGCCTCCGCAGCCTTTCCATGATCGTAACAGTGCAGATTCTTGATGTATTTTTTTTCTGTTTTGTGTATCAAAATTTTTAATTATTAATATAATAAATTTTTATATATTATTAAAAATTTTGTGATGAATGTTTCGATCAATATTTGTGCTGATTATAGGATTAATCTCCCTCCCTCTTCCCCACCTCCGATGGCACTCCGACAGCGCTCCGACACCCGATGAACTCGGCGGTGACACCATTTTCCGGTAAGCCGCCACCTCCCTCCCCCCTCCCCCCATCTTCCCCATCTCCCTGTCACCCTCCCCCTCCCATTGCCAGCCACGGCAGTGGCCGTGGCCATCATCGCCGGCCATGGCTTGGCCACGGTGGCCAAGCCACGGGTAGGGGGAAAATTTTTTGAAACCCCCCCAAGCCTCCTCCGACCCTCCCTCTCCTGTCGCTGGCCACGGTCGCGCTCGATCGTGGCTGGGTTGCTACCGGTCGTGGCCTGGCCATGGTGGCCAGGCCACGGGCAGGGGAAAAAATTTCAAACCCCCCCCCAAGCCTCCTCCGACCCTCCCTCTCCCGCCGGCCATGGCAGTGGCCGTGGCCGTCATCGTCGGCCATGGCGGCACCCGGCCGTGACCAGGTGGCTGCCGGCCATGGCCTAGCCACGGTGGCCAGGCCACGGGTAGGGGAAAAAAAAAAATTTCAAACCCCCTAGAAGCCCCCTCCGGCTATTTTTTTATAAAAACAAAAAATTATATTATAAAATATTGTTTTATAAGGTAACAAAATATTGCATAACTAATTTTAATGATTTAATGATTTAATTATTATTATTAAAAATATTATTAGTAATTCATTTTGATATTTTAATCTTAATAGCGTATTCAATAATATTATTATATCACTTAAATTTAGAAAACCACTATAGTAATATGATTATATATAATAATTATATTACAATAAAATTAGAATACATTATAATAATATTTTAATATTATATATAAATTATATTATGTTATATTATAATATTAGAATATAATGATTTTATAATATTATGAAATGGAACTATTTTGTGTTTGATGGAATTTTCAATTAAAATCATAATAGTTTTCTTTATGCATGTAGTATTATAAGAATGTTGTTATACTTTAATGTTATAATATTAAATTTAATATTATATCCATCATCACCCCCAAAAAAATTAATATAACAACCTGATTATAATATAACATTAAATTATGATATAATACAATATTATAATTAATATAATATTAAGTAAATATTATAATAAAATTGTATTAATACGTGGGTAATATTAGTATCACACGGACTATATAAAATTTGCAATTCATTCATATTAGGATTTTATGTTATAAAATATGATAAATAAAATTTATTATCCCTTTAAATTATAATATTTATGTGATCATAAAATAGTATATTTATGATAATTATATTATGTCATAATATTAATAATATCATATTATAATATATATTAACTTATAATAAAATCCTTCCACGTTCAGTAATCATATTAGACGAGAGTTTATCAAGTTAATCACCTGAGTGCCCTGCATTTTAAGAGGATAAGATGGAAATGAATGCAATTGAGAACGATACTAAGGGCTCCTGAAACATCAGTTAGAGATCCAAATGGTGATGTCCAAGAAATTGAGGATGCAAATGTTCAGTTTCCTTATGATAATAATGACACTGAATCACAATTCGATACAACATCGGATGTTGAACCAACATTTAACGAAACAAATGACACTGATTAAATATAGAGGTTTATTCAATTACAATTTATTTTTATAAGTGCTAAATTTTTACATATTCAATAATTCGTAATTATATTGCATGGTTCTTTAGTATTTTCAGTATGTCGGGCCGAGATAGATCTTCCGTCAACGGACAGAGCGAGCAGGGACGTGGCTCTGCCACATCAGATCACTTCATGAGCATTGGAGATTGAGAGTTCAGATCTATAGCCTTCGAGTCTCATAGCCGATCGGTACAGACATCTGAGAGTTCTTCCCATGTCGCCCGCACCATATTTGATTGGATGTTGATGGGCAGTAACTATATAATAATTATAAATATATGTTTATGTGTTAAAGTCAATTACTTATAAATATGAATTTTTTTGCAGCTTTATTAAGCAGTATCGAGCCAGATCAGCTCCATATTCCAGATCCGTGCTGATCCCACTGGATACGATTGGCATCATGTATCTGCGGCCATGAGGGAGTTTTATTTTTTAGAGTTTTAGGTAAACTTATTAAATATAATTTATCACTGATATAAATTACTTAATCTTAATATATTCTTGAACTAACTATTTATTTAAATGTAGAAAAAAGTTTATGTGGGACCCTACCATCCATGATGCCATTAGGGCAGCATGGATTGCTCTTGCGGCACGCCGATACTCCGACATGCTTCATCGTTGGAGAAGATCGAGTGATCGTCCTGTGCATATGCCAAAGGGTATTTGGCATGACTGGCAGCAGGTGTGGCAGTCTGAGGCCTGGTTAAGGAGGCCGCATCAGCCACCACAAACCATCGATCCGAGAAGGCTGGTCGTGTTACAGGTCTCTCCTGCCACACTACGGGGTCCATTTCCATTTAGGAGTATAGACGCTCTATGGTAAGAAAACATAAATAATTTAATTACTAATTTAGTCATTTGCAAATACTTACATTTATATCATTTCATCTACTTTTGTAGTCTGAGAAGGAGGGTAGAGATCCTGGTGAGTTCAACCTATTAAGGGGATACACACCAGGAAGGATGGTACCTGAGTCGATGCACGATCACAGAAGGTTGCGGTAAGAAATTAGACTTATGTTGTAACTGTTTAATTTTTAAACCTTTATTCAGGTTCGTATAATGATTCATTTATCGTTGATTCTATAATTCTAAGGCACGAGTCAAGGAGTTTCAGTCCCAGGCATCGCAGGTCGACTCCACTGATGGGGGGTCGCCCATCGAACTCTCAGTAGAGGAGTCGATGTGTATTTTTGGAAGCTGTTGGTGCCCAACCGCGAGACCGTAGGATCTATGGTCTAGGCGCTAAAGCTTCTAGATATTTTTTTGGCTCCTCTTCGCACTATTCTGGCGATATTCCTCCTAATCGTTTAGACGATATTCGAAGATCTATTATGGAGAAGGTTCGGTAGAAGGTTCGGTAGGATGTTCGGCAAAGGTTCAGCAGGAGCTTGTAGACATGAGAGAGCAGATGCGTCAGATGCAAGATTTGGTTCGCCAAATGTGGCAGGGTTTATTCCAGCCTCTGCAGCCTTTTCGTGATCGTAACAGTGCAGATTCTTGATATATTTTTTTCATGTTTTGTGTATCAAAATTTTAATTATTAATATAATAAATTTTTATATATTATTAAAAATTTTGTGATGAATGTTTCGATCAATATTGTTGACCCCAGATTGATTTTGATGATTACAAAATAATTAAGCAATTCTAAGCTTGATACAGGAAAGTTCGGTCGCCTTGCAAGTAAGTATCTTCGTGCAAAAATTGATTGGTAAGAGTATACTTCATTCTATTTTGCCTTAGATAATTTTATTGGCTTGGGAGTTAACTGGTTAGCTAACTTGTTATTCCATTTAGCTAGCTGGCACACCTTTCAGCTAGCTAAGAAATCTCAGTGCTTGGCCGAACGTCCACCTTTTTTAGCTAGCTGGTTAGCTAGCTTGTTAGCTAGCTGGAGTTCTTTCAGTAGCTAAGGTGCTCGTCACTGTGCTGGCCGAACACTCTCATTTTTAGCTAGCTGGTTAGCTAGCTTGGGATGCCTTGGAGCTAACTGGATTTCATTTTAGCTAACTCCAGTTGCCTGTTATCTTTCCTGGCCGAACGGTCTTCAATTTTAGCTAACTGTTGAGCTAGCTGCCGGATCTTTAGCTAGCTGCATTTCTTGAGCTAACTGCTTAGCTAACTATTTTATCTTGGAGCTAACTGCTTAGCTAACTATTTTTCATAGGTAAGCTTCTGGCCGTGAGGTTTGAAAATTTAGTTAGCTGAAGAGTTAACTCCCTGTCTCTCTGGCCGTTTGAATACTTTTAGCTAACTGGAGAGCTAGCTTTGGTTAGTTAGCTAGAGTTAACTGCTTCATTCAGACGTTGCCTTTTTGCTCAGCTAGCTGGAGAGCTAACTAAGCTGGGTGGTTTCTATGTTACTTTTGGATTTAGTTAGCTAATGAGCTAACTGACCTTTTCTTTAGTTAGCTATTGAGCTAACTCCCCTTCACCTGTAACTCTTACAGCCGTGAGCCTTCAAATTTTAGTTAGATGGGGAGCTAACTAGCATTGTACAACTTCTTTCTTCTGCGTTTGTATTACCTGTTAGTTAGCTGAAGAGCTAACTATCTTTTGCTTAGTTAGCTGAGCTAACTAAGTGCCTGCACCTTTTTCCTCTCCTGGCCGTTTACTTTTGCTGTTAGTTAGCTGGGAAGCTAACTAGCAATCATTTAGTTGCCTAAGGAGCTGCCTCTTGATGCCTTTTTTCTACCGTGGCCTCTCTTGTGAGCTAGCTGACTAGCTAGCTGGGGTTTTGCTTATCTCTTGGCCGAATGCATTATTGACTTCAGCTACCTGGAGTTATTTCCAACCAACTACCGCCTGAGTTCTTGAGTTTGCTTTTCTCTCTTACTCTCTCTCTATTGCTATTTTCAGCTACATTTAACTTTTGATTTTTTGAATGGTTTCAGGATTCTTCCTTCCTCAAATGGAGATCTGCATTCAATGCTTAAGGGAAACATCTTACAACGGTTATATTTTCTTTTCATTTTTATTTCCATTTGTTCCTAATGTGTCTAACGAATATCTTTTTTTGTTGGATCATTATAAATAGCTGTGATTTGAAGCACACCATGATTTTTGAAAAAGAGATTTTCAAGAGGAAGAAATCCAAGAAAAGAGCATTTACTACATATTGTTGAGTGGTTGATAAAGGAGTTGCTGTGCATTCAAGTTCATTCATTGCTCCAAAAAGTCGTCGATCATTAAAGTTTTACAAAGCAATCAAGGCTTCAGCTACTTCGACTTCGTCATTTATTGCTGAAATTATTGCTTCAAAAGTTGTAAAGTATACTCTAAATATTTGCTCATTGTAGGAGCTTCTCTTTATCATTCTCTGATATTTTGTAAAAGGGTTAGTGTTAACCCTTGTTTATTGTTGGCTTCCTTGTGCCATAAAACAAGATGACTAGCCTAGTTTGGCTAGGGGCTTTGGCTTCCTTGTGCCGTGAAACAAGAGGACTAGCCTAGGTTTGCTAGGGGTTTTTGGCTGCCTTGTGCCGTATAAACAAGAGGGCTAGCCAGGTTCGGCTAGAGTTTGTAATCGTTGTGATACGATTAGTGGAATTCCCAAAGGTTTTGGGGAGTGGATGTAGGTGCTGAGTTTGGCACCGAACCACTATAAACTTTTGTGTGTTTGTGGTTGTTTGTCTCTTTATTGTTACTATTCTGTGCACTCCACTACACTGCTGCAAATCAAAATTAGGGCTTAAGCACATACTTGCATAGTAATTAATTTTTTAATAACCCAATTCACCCCCCTCTTGGGTTGCTACATCTGGGCAACAAGTGGTATCAGAGTAGAGTGCTCTTGATTCCTATAGCTTTGATTAGCTTGGAGCCAAAGATCAGTAGTTATCCCAATGAGTTCTATGTTGACTGAAGGACAATCAACTAATAGACCACCTTTGTTCAATGGAACAAATTACACATATTGGAAAGCACGAATGAAAATCTTCATTCAAGCACTAATTATGATTTATGGAGAATCATAATTAATGGACCACACACACCCACTATTATGATTAAAAATATTAATATTGCAAAACCTGAATCACAATGGGATGAGCAAGATAAAAAATTAGCTCAATTAAATGCAAAGGCTATGAATGTTCTTTATTGCTCTCTTGATGCAAATGAGTTTAATCACATATCTACTTGCATGTCTGCTAAGGAAATCTGGGATAGACTTGAGGTCACCCATGAGGGTACAAATCAAGTCAAGGAATCCAAAATAAATATGCTTGTTCATAAGTATGAATTATTTAAGATGGATCCTGCTGAAAATATTACTGATATGTTTACAAGATTTACTGACATTATTAATGGACTGAAAAGTCTTGGAAAATCTTATGCTAACAGTGATCTTGTTAGAAATATCTTAAGATATTTACCTAGGACTTGGGAAGCAAAAGTCACTGCAATTCAAGAAGCAAAAGATCTCAACACTTTATCACTTGAAGAGTTGATCGGTTCTTTGATGACTCATGAGTTTTAGCAACGACAACATATCGATGAAGATGAATCAAAGAAGAAAAGGACCATGGCATTGAAGAGTGCAACTCAAGAAGATGAAAGTGAAGAAACCACAAGTGACAGTGAGAAAGATGATGAAATGGCACTTATTTCAAGAAATTTAAAAGTTCATGAAGAGAAAGAAATTTTAAAAAAAAAATTTGTCAAAGGAGACCATAGCAAAGATAAGGAAAAGAGTGAACCTCCTACATGCTATGAGTGCAAGAAGCCTGGACACATCAAACCAGATTGTCCACTATTAAAAAAGGATCTAAAAGAATAAAGAAGAAAGCAATGATGGCTATTTGGAGCGACAGTGAAGTAATAAGTTTAGAAGATGAAGAGAAAACTGAGGTTGCAAATATTTGCTTCATGGCTGATAATGATGAGGTAAGCCCTAACTTTTTGGATGACTTTACCTTTGATGAATTATAATGTGCATTTTATGAACTTATTGATGATTTTGCAATTTAAGTTCAAAGAGCAAAGAATTGAAAAATGAAATAAAAATCTTACTCTTGAAAGGAAAGAATTTCAAAGGATAATGAATCATTGTTAAAGGAAAACCAAGATTTAAAAAATGAAGTGAATAAATTAAAACCAATTATTGATAGATTTAGTCTAAGTTCAGAAAAATTAAAAATAATTTTAAATAGTCAAATAGCTGTTTACAATAGAGCTGGTCTTGGATACAATACTTTTGAAAGACAAAATTTTAAAAAATATTTATGAGCATGCTGATGATTCTACTAAAATTACATGTTTTAAATATGAAAAAATTGGACACAAAGCTCATATTTGTAAACACAAAAGATAAGAAAAATATGGGTTCTAAAAGGAACCATCTTGACTAACCCTAAAGGACCCAAGAAAGCTTGGGTACCTAAAAACAAAAATTAAAATTGTGTATGCAGGTGTGTCTTGCAACCGAGCAATTAAGAGACAATGGTACTTGGATAGCGGGTGCTCAAGACACATGACCGGTGATGAATCGTAATTCATCACTTTGGAAGCAAAAGATGGAGGTGCTATTACTTTCGGTGATAATGGCCAAGGAAAAATAATTGGCATTGGAAAAATAGGTATCACACCTCATGCTTATATTGATAATGTTTTGCTTGTGAAAGGACTGAAACACAATTTACTTAGTATTAGTCAATTATGTGACAAAGGATTTAATGTTACATTTGAATCATCTCTATGCATTGTTAAAAATCCTGCAAATGAAAACATGAAATTTGTTGGTCATAGGCATGGTAATGTATACATTGTTAATTTAAATGATTTGCAGGATCAAAATATTGATTGCCTAGTTGCTACAAACAATAAAACTGATAATAGTTGGTTATGGCATCGTAGGCTAGCTCATGCAAGCATGGATTTACTATCTAAATTAATTAAGAAGGATTTAGTACATGGTTTGCCAAAACTTGTTTTTGAAAAAGATAAGATTTGTAATGCTTGTCAATTTGAAAAACAACCCGAGTATCTTTTAAATCAAAGAATTTAGTTTCAACCACTAGACCTTTGGAGCTCTTGCATATGGATTTATTTGGTCCTACAAGAACAACTAGTCTAGGAGGTAAAAGATATGGTTTTGTTGTTATTGATGATTTCTCTCGCTTTACATGGGTTTTATTTCTATCTAGTAAAGATGAAGCATTTCCAGCATTTCAAAAATTATTCAAAAGAATTACAAATAAAAGAATTCTTCTGTTTTGTCGATACAAGTGATCATGGAAAAGAATTTGAAAATAATTTTTTGAAGAATTTTGTAATGAAAATGGAATTGAACATAATTTTTCTGCACCAAGAACACCACAACAAAATGGAGTAGTTGAAAGAAAGAATAGAACATTAGAGGAAATGGTGCGTACCATGTTGTGTGAAAGCAATCTTCCAAAATATTTTTGGGCAGAAGCTATTAACACTGCATGTTATGTTTTAAATCGTGCATTAATCAGACCTGTTTTGAAAAAGACTCCATATGAACTTTGGAAAGGAAGAAAACCTAATATAAGTTATTTTCATATTTTTGGATGCCGATGTTTTGTATTAAATAATGAAAAATCAAACCTTGATAAATTTGATGCTAAGTCTGATGAAGAAATTTTTCTTGGATATTCTTTACATAGTAGACCTTTTAGAATATTCAATAAAAAACTTTAGTAGTTGAAGAATCAATTCATGTTATCTTTGATGAATCTAATGATCTTCCATCAAGGAAGGGAAAAGGTATAAATGATGCAGATGACATTGAAGATCAATTCAAGGACATCACACTGAAGGATAAGAACGACTCAGATACACAAGAGGTAAATGGAGAAGGAAACACTGACCTACCTGAAGCCTCACAAGGTAATGATAAATTAGAAAGAGGTTGGAGGTATGTTCTTAGTCATCCCAAAGATCAAATTATTGGTGATCCTTCTCAAGGAGTTAGAACTAGATCATCATTTAGAGATGCTTGTAATAACTTAGCATTTGTATCTAAAATTGAACCTAAATGTTATGATGATGCTAAAAATGATGTTGATTGGATTAATGCCATGCATGAAGAACTTAACCAATTTGAAAGAAATAATGTTTGGACTCTTATTGAAAGACCTCATAATCATCAAATTATTGGAACTAAATGGGTTTATAGAAACAAATTAGATGAAAATGGTAATATAATTAGAAATAAGGCAAGATTAGTAGCTAAGGGTTATAATCAAGAAGAGGGAATTGATTTTGATGAAACTATGCCCCTGTTGCTAGATTAGAAGCTATTAGATTACTTCTTGCTTATGCTTGTTATATGAATTTTAAATTGTATCAAATGGATGTTAAAAGTGCTTTCTTAAATGGATACATTACTGAACAAGTTTTTGTGGAACAGCCACCCGGCTTTGAAAATCACTTGTTTCCAAATCACGTTTTCAAATTAAACAAAGCTTTATATGGTTTGAAACAAGCGCCCCGGGCATGGTATGAAAGATTAAGCAAATTCTTGATTAGTAATGATTTCATTCGAGGAACTGTGGATACAACTTTATTTATTAAAAGACAAATAAAGATATATTAATTATTCAAATCTATGTTGATGATATCATATTTGGTGCCACTAATGATTCTTTGCAAGACTTTGCTAAGCTTATGCAGGGAGAGTTCGAGATGAGTATGATGGGTGAGCTGACCTACTTCCTCGGACTACAAATTAAACAAAGCAAAGATGGAATCTTCATAAGCCAATCCAAATATACCAAAGAAATGATCAAAAAGTTTGGCATGGAGACATCCAAGAGTATCGGTACCCCTATGAGCTCATCATGTAGACTTGAATCCTATAATTCTGAAAAGTCTGTTGATTTAAAATTATATAGAGGCATGATTGGATCATTATTATATTTAACTGCTAGTAGGCCAGATATTTTATTTAGTGTTTGCATGTGCAAGATATCAAGCCAATCCTAAAGAATCACACTTGCTTGCTGTTAAAAGAATATTTAAATATTTAAATGGAACAGTAAATTTAGGTATATGGTATGACAAACAATCTAGCATTGACTTAATAGGATACACTGATTCAAACTTTGCTGGATGTAAATTAGATAGGAAATCAACCACTGGATACACTTGACCAGTTTGGAACTTGCCAGTTTCTAGGTGTTAACTTAATTTCATGGTTTAGCAAAAAGCAAACTTCAGTAGCACTGTCTACGGCCGAGCCGAGTACGTTGCAGCTGGAAGTTGCTGTGCTCAAATCTTATGGATTAAGCAACAGCTAGAAGATTATGGTATTAAACAAAAAGCCATACCTATAAAATGTGATAATACAAGTGCAATCAATTTAACTAAGAATCCTATTCAACATTCCAGAACAAAACATATTGAAATTAGACATCATTTCATTAGAGATCACGTAAATAATGAAATGTTGTTATTGAATTTTTAAATACTGAAAATCAAATTGCTGATATTTTCACTAAGCCTCTTGATGAAACAAAATTTTATGAAATCAGAAGAGAATTAGGAATGTTTGATCCAACCATTTAATGAATCAATTAATGAATCGATATGATATCTAATTGATGTGACATCTTTAATCAAATCAATTAAAGGAACACCTTATCAAATTAAATGCTTGAGTATGCTGCAAGTTTTAAGCTTTTTCATCTTTATGAAAGCATAACTTCCATAAATTCATCCACCAACCGCCATTTGAAACCTTTTTCATTTATTGATGGCAGTTAACCAACCAGGCAACAAACAGTCACCTGGCCAGCTAACCATCAAGCTCTCTCCCTATATAACCTTTTTCACCAAACCTTTGTTTCATTTCATGCCGTCTCTCTCAACCGAGTGTCTTCTCCTCTTCTCCTTTCACTCTCATTAATCATCCTATCAATCCTTTCTTCCATTCAATCATCAATCCATCTTGAAGATAGTTGATGGCTCCCAAGAAGAAGACAATCGCAAGAGATGATGATTGTGCCGATCTTCGCCGGAAGTCTTCTACTTCTTCATCCCAGTTCAACTCCCTTCTTGCTTCTAAATCTTTCGCTCATGGAAGGTTAGTTGATTTTAACTTCTTAGAACAAAAAGGCTTTAAAATTGGAAAACTGTTAGTTAATCAAGGTTGGGATAAGCTTTTATCTACCAAGAGACCTATTTATCCTGAACTTATTAGGAATTTTATGAAAATATCTCTTTTGGTAGTGGGACTATCTCTTCCTTTGTGAAAAAGACTAAAATCGACCTAGACTGCAAAACGTTAGGTTGTGCTCTAAATATTCCATCTAATGGTTTCTTAGAAATCCTACCTAGTGAACGTGGATATAAAATAGGTTTAATCCTTAATATTGACGACAGTGAAGCTAGTAATATTAAAACATGTTATCTGTAGAAAATAGATTATTCCATAGTATCATCGCCAAAATCCTTGCCCCACGTGCTGGTTCGTTTAATGTAGTAAATGATAGGGACATATGTTAATGTATGACATCTTAATAGAAGACCCTGTTGATCTACCTCAACTAATGATGACCGTAATGAAAGAATCCTTGTCTAGATCTAAGGCTGCATTGCCCTACGGAATGTTTCTCACTTATATATTTGAGTTTTTCAATATTAAGCTTAAGAGAGAAACTGCAGTGGCATTACGTCACTCTGACATATTTAATGCGCATTCACTGCACCGTATGGACTTTGCCAAACGGGATGGTATTTGGTTAAAGGTTAGATCAAGAACTGGTCAGTCTAGTATGCCACCGCCAAATGTGACTCAATCCGCTTGTTCTCCTCAGAACTTCTTCAATTTTGACTTCAACCAACCGAATCCATACCTTGCTGCTATGTCTGCTGACCAAAATCCTTTTCTATCTGATCCACCCAATATGAATGCTTCTGGACCTTCATATCGTAATGACAACCAAGCTCCTGCTCCTCTTCCTTTGGTTCGTCTAAGTGATGATCAAATTCGCCATATTATCAATGAATTGACCCTTGCCACTTCTAGTCGAAGCTCTGGAGACAGTGCTTCTTCTGTCAATGATCAGACTCTTGTACCACATATTTCTTCTATTTTTTAGAACATGTCTCAGTTTAAAATTACTCTTGATCGTCTTGTCCATGATGTGAACATTCTCAATGGAAGAGTTTTTCATCACAATGAATCTGTCATGGACCGGATCCTAAAAGAGATAAATTTCCTAAAAGGTAAGCTTGAGAATTTTGAAACTAAGGCAGAGTGGGTAGAATACCAAATGAGATCCAACGAGACCCAGACTCGAGATGCAACAAATGCTGTCGACCATTGGACTACATCTCTCTCTAGGCTGAGTCATCTTGTGGAGACTTACATCACTCTTACTGCCGCTTCTGCGCCTGATGCTTCTTATTCTCATCCGCACCTCTGGACTCCGCCGACACAGCCTTCCTCCGACAAGCCTGGATCTTCAAACAAGCCAAATGTTTCTTCAGTGCATATTTCTTCTTCTGATGACGACAAGTGACTGTGCTTGACTTATGTAGTAACGTACTTGGTACTGTTTATGTAATGCATGTTTATGACTATGTTTTATGACTTGAAACCATGACATGTAATATTTGTATTGTCTTTACTCTATTTTGTAATGATCTGAATGACTGCTCTAATTATGTATGAATGGTAACATCTCCTTGGTATATTATGCTTAAATTATTGCAAGACTCTTCAAACTTCTTTTTGATTAATGACAAAAAGGGGAAGAAGAATATTGCATACATTAAGGAATGGAGTAAAATAATAACTCCATATATTCAGGGGAGAAAAGAGTTCACTTATTCAGTTTGACAGGGGAGTAAGTAATGTTTTTCTGATTACACTCCTGTCTATTTATTAAACTTCCTATAATTATTTTCTTTCATGCTTAAGGGTTTTGTCATCATCAAAAAGGGGAGATTGTTGACCCCAGATTGATTTTGATGATTACAAAATAATTAAGCAATTCTAAGCTTGATACAGGGAAGTTCGGTCGCCTTGCAAGTAAGTATTTCGTGCAAAAATTGATTGGTAAGAGTATACTTCATTCTATTTTGCCTTAGATAATTTTATTGGCTTGGAGTTAACTGGTTAGCTAACTTGTTATTCCATTTAGCTAGCTGGCACACCTTTCAGCTAACTGGTAAGAAATCTCAGTGCTTGGCCGAACGTCCACCTTTTTCAGCTAGCTGGTTAGCTAGCTGAAGCTCTTTCAGGTAGCACAATAAGAAAATACTGAAATAGTGACACAAATTTAGCGACGCATCTTTGCGCCACTAAATTACGACCAAATTGCGACGCCTCAGCGACAACAAAAAATAGCGACGCAATTAGCGACCCCAGAAACCTGCGTCGCTATTTAGCGACTCAATAGCGACGCAAAAAATAAAAAAAATTAAAAATAAACATTAATTTAGCGACGCAACTGTTGTGTCGCTAAATAATGACACATAGCTCAAAAATTTAAAAAATATTAAATTTTAATTTAGCGATGCAAAAAGTGCGTCGCTATTTAGCGACGCAAATATTTGCATCGCTAAATAGCGTCACATTAGCGACGCAATAAACCAGATAATTAAAAAAATTAATTTTTAATTTATCGATGCAAGTGATGCATCGCAAATTATTTTAAAAAAAATTAAATTTTATAAAATATAATTAAAATATTAAAAAATAAAAAATAAAAATTGCAACACCACTAGATGCATCGCCATTTAGCGACGCCACTAGATGCGTCGCCATTGAGCGAAGCATAAAAAATGAGTCGCTACATTGCGACGCAACTAGGCGTGTCGCAATTATTTTAAGAAAAATTAATTTTTATAAAATATAATTATGAAATAAAAATATTGCGACGCAATTCAATGCATCGTAATTTTTTTAAATAAATTAATTATGTTAAATAGCGACGCAATAAATTAAAAATTAAAAAAATAATTTTTAATTTAGCGATGCAAGTTTTTTATTGTAATTTTTTTTAAAAAATAAATTTTATAAAAAAATTAAAAATAAAATATTGCGACGCATCGAAATGCATCGCAATTTAGCGATGCAAATAAAATGAGTCGCTACATTGCGACGCCACAAGGTGCGTCACAATTTTTTTGAAGAAAAATTAATTTTTATAAAATATAATTATGAAATAAAAATATATGACATAATTCAGTGCATCATAATTTTTTAAAAATTAATTATGTTAAATAGCGATGCATTAGCGATGCAATAAATCAAAAAATTTAAAAAAATTAATTTTTAATTTAGCGACGCAGGTATTGCATCGCAATTTTTTTTAAAAAAATAAATTTTATAAAAAATTAAAAATAAAATATTGCGACGCATCGAAATGCATCGCAATTTAGCGACACAAATAAAATGAGTTGCTACATTGCGATGCCACACGGTGCATCGCAATATTTTGAAGAAAAATTAATTTTTATAAAATATAATTATGAAATAAAAATATTGCGATACAATTCAGTGCATCATAATTTTTTTAAAATAAATAATTATGTTAAATAGCGATGCATTAGCGATGAAATAAACCAAAAAAAAAAAAAATTAATTTTTAATTTAGCAACATAAGTAATGCATTGCAATTTTTTTTAAGAAATTAAATTTTATAAAATAATTAAAAGAAAAAAAATTAAAAATAAAATAATGCGACACAATGAAATGTGTCGCAATTATTTAAAAAAATTAATTTTGGTACATGCGTCGGATCGATCATCGCCGATCGGGATCATGGCTTGGATCGATCGCAACCGTCGGATCGTTGCCGATCT